>CAUYLG010048305.1:0-15030 GCA_963573385.1 Cacajao melanocephalus | reverse complement strand
GAAAAATGCAATTGGGAGTGGTTTTAAAAAGTCTTGGCTAATGTTCACAAAAGAATGCCCCAGAAACTATTAAATACTATATGTTTCAAAAGCATCAGGCTGGGAGTGGTGGCTCATGCCTGTCATCCCAACACTCTGGGATCCAGTGCAGGAGGATCACTTAAGCCTGGCAGTTTGAGTCCAGCATTGGAGAAAGGCTGAGACCTCATCTCTGGAAAAAAAAAAAAAAGTAAAAAAAACTAGCCAGGTGTGGTGGTGCACACCTGTAGTCCGAGCTAACTCTCAAGACTGAGGAGGAAGGATTGCTCGAACCCAGGAGGTAGAGGTTGCAGTAAGCCATGATCATGCCACTGCACTCCAGCCTGGGCGACAGACTGAGAGGCTGTATCAAAAATAAAAAAAAAATTTAAAAAGCATCAGGCTTGCTCTGCAAAGATCTTAGATTTTTGTAGTCAAAAATAGCTAGAATTGTTTGAATTTCAATTGTGACAGTGAGTTGTAGAAACAAGTTATTTAAAACCCCCAGTCTTAGCTAAAAATGGAATTTGGTGCTGCAAAGATGACAAAAGAACATTATATAAACTGCGTGGTGTACAGTCTAGAACACAGTCTTAGTTTCCCACAATTTATTAAATCCCAAAGAAAGAAAAGATGGGAGAGGAATGCACTTTCACAAACCGGTGAATGATGCCACTCAATGATGACTATAACGTTCTCAAATGAGGGAAATTAAAATTAAGAAGAAAAACCCTAGCCCTACCAAAAGCTTTCACAACTAGGGACTTAGCCTGAAAAATGAGAGAATTTAATAGATAGGATTTTTTAAGAGAATGCAGGACAGGGCTAACAAAAAGAGAAAAAAGAAATACCGTTCTACTCCACTTTGATAATGTGGTAGGAGTTATTAAGAAATTATTTTAGGCAAATAGAAAAAGTGGTCCTCGGAAGATTTTTCGCAGCTCTAAAAATGTTTCTTGTATAGCATAAAAGCCCTGGCTCTTACACCGGTGCAGGCAACCTTTAAGATGCAAATGCAAGCCCTTAAAAACTGGGTCCACCCAACTTGGTGATTCCCACCGTTGTCCTCTGGCCCTTGCCCCGACCTCTGCCTAACAGCATGGCCTCCCCCGCATATCATTACGAGCGTAAAACACCACTGGTACCCTGCATTTGTACCTTAAAGGACTGGGGTGGAAGGGCCAGTTTTCTCGCTGGCTGGTCAAACCAATCCCCTGAGCCCTGTGCAAATCAGACACCGCCTCCTCCAGCCACCACGGAAAACTGGCTCGTATGCTCAGAGTGAGAGGTCTCCTCCCACTTTCAGCTTTGGAACCGCCCTCCCTCTGTCTCTGTACGAGGGAGATTTTTCCTTCTGCCTTCTCCCTTCTTACCTATTAAACTCTCCGCTCCTTAAAACCATTCCACGTGTGTCCACGTTGTTTTATCTAATTCAACCCAAAACAAAACTCCTGGTGTTCCTCCACTCATCAGAGCTGTATCAGTCACAAGGCAATGTCCCAGATACAAAGCAAGAACAAGGACTCCAAATATCATTCAGCTAGAATTCTGATATAACTTTAACAAAGCCTATACATTAAATGGGGCGCTGGGCTCAGTGGCTCAAGTCTGTAATCCCAACACTTCCGGTGGCCAAGGTGGACGGATCACTTGAGGTCAGGAGCTCAAGACCAGCCTGGCCAATATAGTGAAACCTCATCTCTACTAAAAATTTAAAAAATTAGCAGGGTATGGCGGTGGGCGCCTATAATCCCAGCTACTCGGGAGGCTGAGACGCAAAAATCGCTTGAACCCGGGAGGCAGAAGTTGCAGTGAGCCAAGATTGCACCACTGCACTCCAGCCTGGGTGATAAAGACTCAATCTCAATAAATAAATAAATAAGCGAGACTCAATCTCAATGAATAAATAAACAGATGGAGAGAGAGGGGATAGTAATTATCTTATTAATCAAACTTGTAGTTTGTGTACTCATCAAGTTTTAATTGGATCTAATTTTCAGATCACACATATTTGCTCTCAAGAACCTCTGTTTTTCATTGGATTTATTAAATGTTTTCATTTTTATCATTGATGATCTATCTCCCCCTGAAGGCAAGAACCGTATCTACCTTGACTACCACTGTCGCTCCAGTGCCATCTCAGCTGTGTGGAATCTGTTATAAACTTAAATATCCACAAATGAAGAACCTGCTCTCAGACTGAGCAGAGGCTCATCCTGCCATCTAGCGGTCTACACGAGTAACAGCTCTGTTAAACACAGTACTAACTCTGGAAGGCAGGTATGCTTTCATACAGTCACTACTTTGGAAGAGAAAAATATAAAGATAATACAGAAGGTAACAAGAATAGGTAAAAGGTAAAAGACTAGGATGACTATCACAATTGGTTCCATCTCCTACATCTTCTAGAGACCTACACGATGATTACCAATATCCAGAATAATGACCATGAGACACTGCCACATTACAAAAAAAGGTATCCAATCTTTTGGCTTCTCTGGGTCACGTTAGAAGAAGAAGAATTGTCTTGGGACACACGTAAAATACACTAACACTAACAATAGCTGAAGAGCAGAAAAAGAAAATTGTAAAAAAGAAATCTTATAATATTTTGAGAAACTTTATGAATTTATGTTGGGCTGCATTCAAAGCCATCCGGCCATACAGCCCATGGGGCATGGGTTGACAAGCTTGTTTAAAGACATACAAAAGAAAATATTCCACTTTTCAAGAATTCTTGTTAACAATTTTTTTTTACCAGACTTCTTTCAGTAACATCTCTTAAGAAATTCTGCTCACTAATATTTTGGAATTCTGTATTCATAATTAGAAAGTACCAATACTCTCCCATCATCCATGTAATAATAAACCTGTATTTCACAGTGTTGGTAAATAGAACTTACCTGATGTCTAGACCTATTTGGCAAATGGTAAGCTCAGACTATGCTGACATTTTTGCTGATGGCTGTAATTAAAGACAGTTTTACTCTAAATAGTCAAGACAAATTTGCCTTAAAATGCTAAAATATTTAACTGAAGTAAATTTTTTATTTTGTTCCTTTATTTTTTAAATAAAAAAAGAATTTAAACTTCAAAATTCTCAAACAACTCTATACTCCAATTTATTGGTCAGTGGTCCACAAATATTCTCTAATACATAGAGTGACATTGATAATGACTAATACTACTACTAATTTTACCAATACCAGTGTTACTCCACTATTTTCAACACTCACAATACCTGGATTGAAGGTGGAGATCAATATAGTTTTATTGTAAAGTAAAATTTAGCACTGTGTTTTGTATCAATCTCATGAGATACATGTACATTCTATGGGTATGCTTATTAGGATGGCCAGGACTAGACTGTAACAGTAAGAGTCCTTGAAAATGAGAACATTACCGGATTTGATGGCGTCCCTGTAGATTCACTGCTATGGCTTCTTTCAAAACACATCTCCCTTATTACACACAGAGCCAGGCTTTCACCAAAGGAAAGGGAAATACTATCAGATTTGTGGCATTTTCTTCGTCGTTCACCAGATAATTCATCTGAATTTTCTTCTGGATATGCAAGGGAAAAAAATAAATTGCTGTGCTGTGATTTAGAAAATTGAGCTGTTTTGAGTATGTATTTGTACAGAAACTTAGTTTTTATAAAATTAGTTTCAAAAGTTAACACTGGTTTTTCAATCTGTCCAACTAAGAGTTACAGCAGAACACTGTCTGTATGTGAGTGTTTATTTATACTAAACATACAAAAATTAGCTGGGCTTGGTGGTAGGTGCCTGTAATCCCAGCTACTCAGGAGGCTGAGGCAGGAGAATTGCCTGAACCCGGAAGACAGAGCGTACAGTGAGCCGACACTGTACCACTGCACTCCAGTCTGGATGACAGATTGAGATTCTGTCTCAAAAAACAAACAAACAAAAAAATCAAGGTAGTGGAAGCGGTAGATAAAAAATGAATAGAAAAAAAGTAAAAGTCAGAATTCAATATTATTTGACTATAAATTTTATGGTTGCCTATGAATCTATAATTTACATAACCCAAATTTTCTTTCCTTTCCTTCTTTCTTTCTTTCTTTCTTTTTTTTTTTTTTTTTGAGACAGGTTCTCACTCTGTCACCTACGCTGGAATGCAGTGGTGCAAACTCAGCTCACATATTCCACAACCTACTGGGCAGCACAAGCGATCCTCTACCTCAGCCTCCTGAATAGCTGGGGCCACAGGTGTGCATCACCATGCCTGGATAATTACCGATTATTTTATTTATTTATTTATTTATTTATTTATTTATTTATTTATTTATTTATTTTTGAGACGGAGTCTCACTCTGTCCCCAGGCTGGAGTGCAGTGGCGAAATCTCAGCTCACTACAACCTCCGCCTCACGTGTTCAAGCAATTCCCCTGCCTCAGCCTCCAGAGAAGCTGGGACTACAGAGGTGTGCCACCATGCCAGGCTAATTTTTTTCTATTTTAGTAGACACAGGGTTTCATCATGTTGGCCAGGATGGTCTCAATCTGCTGACCTCATGATCCATCCGCCTTGGCCTCCCAAAGTGCTGGGATTACAGGTGTGAACCACTGCCCCCAGCCCCAAATTTTCTTACTCCCAATTTTAATTATTCTGTATTCATTAGGATAACAAATTTTTAAAATGTGGTCTCCTTATGTGCCAGTGAGGGAATCAAGTGAGGAGTTGTCATCCAGGGATCACTTGTCCTTTGTCACAGTGTTGACATCCTACAGTAAAGTCATGACTGGAAATTCCTCTGAGGCTCCATGAAATCTTTTCCTGCACATGAATGTCGATGCAGCACTCTCCTGATTTACTCACCTGCTGCCCCAAGTTCTCCTTTACTAACCCTCAACAACATCGGCTCTTCTGAAGCAGATTCCTAAAACCTAGAATGACAGAGAGAACTCCATGTAGTCTAAGCAGAAAGGCTGAAATGTACACTCATTTTTAAGAAAAATAATCTCTCTCCTGGGCAGGGATTAGAAAGCAAGATCTCTCACAGACCTTCAATTTCCCAGTCCTTGATATGTAAGCTAATTTTAGGTGGATATGATGGTTTTTAACGTTTTGATAGTCATGCTTTTACTTAATGTATATTAGAAATATATATCTAGAAAAGTGGTAATGATATGAAGTTTCATTTTAAGGTAAGTAAAAAGTGAACCAGTTTTTTAAAAATACAAAGTATTCGAGACCAGCATGACCAATATAGTGAAACCCCATTTCTACTAAAAATACAAAAATTACCTGGGGGTGGTGGCACATGCCTGTAATCCCAGCTACTCAGGAAGCTGAGGCAGGAGAATCACTTGAACCCAGGAGACAGAGGTTTAAATAAACCAAGATTGCACCACTGCACTCCAGCCTCAGTGACAGAGTGAGACTGTCTCAAAAAAAAAAAAAGAAAGAAAGAAAGAAAGAAAGAAAAAGAAGACCTATTCCACTCTAATTAATTTTTGTAATGTGAAAGCTATTTACAAATAGGTACTTTAACTCTTACTAACATTTTCAGCACACTCCATGACTGACTGCCACCTGATTGCCACTTGTCACAGCATAGGCATGCCTGAGAAATGGTGGTCTTACAAACTGGTTTGGGTCTGAGATATCACCCGTGCAGACCCCTGTTGGGGAATTTGTGCTGTAGGGACTGCTTGCCTTATTGTCTCTGACCTAATATTGTCCTCTTTTCTCTTTACACATACAGATTGTTGGGCGGGAACTGCTGCTCCATCTGATCCACCACCTTGTAACCAGTGACGGCAAAGACCCTGAAATCACGAATCTGATCGATAGTACCCGGATACACATCATGCTTTCTTGGAGTGCTCTCTCAGTGCTGTTAACAGTCTACCGTTGGCCAAGTGTAGTGTTTCACACCTGTAATCCCAGCACTTTGGGAGGCCAAGGGAAGTGGATCACCTGAGATCAGGAGTTCCAGACCAGCCTGGCCAACATGGCAAAACCCCGTCTCTACTGAAAATACAAAAATTAGCCAAGTGTGGTGGCGTGCACGCCTGTAATTCCAGTTACTCAGGAGGCTGAGGCAGGAGAATCACTTGAATTTGGGAGGCAGAGTTTGCAGTGAGCCGAGATAGCGCCACTACACTCCAGCCTGGGTGACAGAGTGAGAGACTGTCTCAAAAAAAAAAAAAAAAAAAAGGCCGGGCGCGGTGGCTCACTTTGGGAGCCCAGCACTTTGGGAGGCCGAGGCAGGCGGATCACGAGGTCAAGAAATCGAGACCAGCCTGACCAACATGGTGAAACCCCGTCTCTACTAAAAAATACAAAATCAGCCAGGCGTGGTGGTGCGTGCTTGCAGTCCCATCTACTCGGGAGGCTGAGGCGGAAGAATCACTTCGGGAGGCAGAACCGGGAGGCCAAGGCTGCATTGAGCCAAGATTGCGCCACTGCACTCCAGCCTGGAGACAGAGCAAGACTCCGTCTCAAAAAAAACAACAACAAAAAAGTCGACCAGGCGCGATGGCTCACACCTGTAATCCCAGCACTTTGAAAGGCTGAAGCAGGCAGATCACCTGGGGTCAGGAGTTCAAGACCAACTTGGTCAACATGGTGAAACCCCGCCTCTACTGAAAATACAAAACTTAACCGGGCACGGCGGCGTGCACCTGTTGGGAGGCTGAGGCAGGAGAATCGCTTGATCTTGGGTAGGGGGGCAGGCAGAGGTTGCAGTGAGCTGAGATCGCGCCACTTCACTGTAGCCTAGGCAAAAGAGCAAAACTCCATCTCCAGAAAGAGTCTACTGTTAGTGGACACCTTCAGTCTTCCCAACGTGATGCTTCCACCTTGTGGTTAAAAAATGCTTGACTTTGTTTTGTTTTTTTAGGCTCTTGTTGCCCAGGCTGGAGTGCAATGGCGCGATCTCGGCTCACCGCAACCTTCGCCTCCCGGATTCAAGATATTCTCCTGCCTCAGCCTCCCGAGTAGCTGGGATTACAGGCATGTGGCACCACACCCAGCTAGTTTCGTATTTTTAGTAGTAGAGAGGGGGGTTTCTCCATATTGGTCAGGCTGGTCTGGAACTCCTGACCTCAGGTGATCTGCCCGCCTCGGCCTCCCAAAGTGCTGGGATTACAGGCATGAGCCACCACGCCTGGCCAAAAAATGCTTGACTTTAAATAGATTTGGTCTTCTCATACGTCTCCTGTAAAAAAAATAAAATAAAAAATAAATGTGAGAAAAGGTGGAAACGTTTTTTTTATAGGGAGCAATATTTTTCTAAAAAGCTTTTTCAGCGAAATCCTCTCTCTTAAAAAAAAAAAGGATTGTTACAATTCTGACACCATATCAACTTTTAACGACTACTGTTTTCTTAGAATGTTTCTCTTTTTTTGCCATTTATTGCACAGACAATAATTTGGGAAGGGAGATTTTAGAAAATCATCATCAGGGCAGGCACAGTGGCTCAACACCTGTAATCCCAGCACTTTGGGAGGCCGAGACCAGCAGATCACATGAGGTCAGGAGTTCGAGACCAGCCTGGACAACATGGTAAAACAAAAATTAACCGAAAAATCACAGCTACTTGGGAGACTGAAGCAGGAGAATTGCTTGAACCCAGGAAGTGGAGGGTGTAGTGGGCCAAGATCACAACATTGCACTCCAGCCTGGGCAACAGAACGAGACTCGGTCTCAAAAAAATAATGTTTAATGAACATAGCATTCTTTATTTTTTAATTTTTAGAGACAAGCTTCCCTCTGCCAAGCAGAGTGTACTGGCGCAATCATAGCTCATTGTAACATCGGATTCGTGGGCTGAAGAGATCCTCCCACCTCAGTTCTCCAAGTAGCTAGGACTGTGGGTGCAAGCCACCAGAGTTTTTGGATATAGGGTGTCATTATGTTGCCCAGGCTGAACTTCTGGCCTCAAGTGATGTCCTTCCTTGGCCTCCCAAAGTGTTGAGATTACAGGCATGAGTCATTGAGTCTGGCCAGGATGTTATTTTAAAATTGTCTTTTCCGGGTGGGGAGGGATAACATGGGGAGAAATACCAGATATAGGTGATGGGGGGATGAAGGCAGCAAACCACCTTTGCCATGTATGTACCTATGCAACAATCCTGCATGATCTACACATGTACCCGAACCTAAAGTACAGTAAAAATAAATAGTCTTTTCATCTTCTAAATCAACAAAAACTTCATAGTTGCTTTCATTGCCAATCAACATCCTTTACTAAATGCCTACTGTATACACAGTGCATTTATTTCACAGTTGAAAGAAGGAGATACAAAATGATGTTACAACTTGCTATGGGAAGAAGATACAAAGGAACACATTGGTATGAACAGAATACCTGAGTTGTGAGTGTATAATAAAGGCTTAATTCACCAGATGCAGTGGCTCACACCTGTAATCCCAGCATATTGGGAGACCAAGGCAGGAGGATAGCTTGAGCCCAGGCGTTCAAGGCCAGCCTGGGTAACATAGCAAGACCCTGTCTCTAAAAATATACATACATACATACATACAATACACACACACACACACACGTATTAGCCAGTTATGGTGGCAACAGGCCTGTGTTCCCAGCTAATCGGGCTGCAGTGAGCCATGTTTGTGCCACTGTACTACAGCGTGGGGGACAGAATGAGACCTGGTCTCAGCAAAAACAAAAACAAAAACTAGGGGGTGGGGGTAGGGGTTAAATGAAGGCTACCTAAGATGGATTTGGGGTGATTATGGTCAAGAATGGATGCAACAGAATATCAAACTGCCATTCATTACAAGTGCTTGCTACTTGCCAGACACCATCATAGGCTCTGTATATTTAATGTCTCTAGGGCTACTAGGCAAGTAAATACCAGATCTGTGACTTTGAACTTCCTACAATAAGCTTATGAACTTTGTTGAAGCAAAATGGTTTGAGAAGTGAAAAGCAAACACACATTTCATAGTGTTCTAAAAGTCTGAAATAATCCAGTAGAACATCAGTGATAAAACCCAAAAAGCAAGTTTCCCTCCCATATTTAAATCAGGGAAGCAACATGATGGTATCTGCAATCTATAACTGAATCAAAAATGGGGAAACCAAACATAGTAAAATTCATTTAGAGAGACATTACTGTGATCTTGAAGGAAGGCCTACTTAACACAGGACGGTGGGCTGGGAAGGTGTGAACCAAAAATAGACACACTAAAATTTAACCCTGAAAAATAAATGAAATTCACCTAGAACATAACGGTAATGAAATAAATTTAAAAGGAAAAATTTTGGACCTGCCATGGTGGCTCATGCCTGTAATCTCAGCACTTTGGGAAGCCAAGACGGGCAGACCACTTGACCCCAGGAGTTTGAGACCAGCCTGGGCAACATGATGAAACTGTCTCTACAAAAAATTAAAAAATTAGGCCGGGCACAGTGGCTCATGCCTGTAATCCCAGCAGTTTGAGAAGCCACGGCAGGTGGATCACAAGGTCAGGAGTTCGAGACCAGCCTGGCCAACATGGTGAAACCCTGTCTCTACTAAAAATACAAAAGAAGTTAGCCAGGTGTGATGGCAGGCTCCTGTAATTTCAGTTACTCAGGAGGCTGAGGCAGAAGAATCGCTTGAACATGGGAGGTGCAGGTTCAGTGAGCTGAGATTGCGCCACTGCACTCCAGCCTGGGTGACAGAGCAGGACTCTGTCACAGGAAAAAAAAAAAAAAAAAGATAGCTGAGCATGGAGGCTTGCGCCTGTGGTCCCCAGCCTCTTGGAAGACTGAGGTGGGAGGATTGCTTGAGCCTAGGAGGTTGAGGCTGTAATGAGTCGTGTTTGCAGCACTGCACTCCAGCCTGGGTGACAGAGCAAGACCCCATCTCAAAACAAAACAAACAAAAGTCAAGTCTTGGAATTAGGAAAGATGCTATTTTGATAAATTGGCTTTAAGCTGTTAGCTGGACAACTAAGTGGTAGCGTTCTGAAGACAGCAGAGATGTGGGACTGTAGGATTGAAACAGATGAGAGGTAAATCCTATGGATTTTTTTAAGTCTTTAAATGAGAGCTTTAAAGGAAAGCAATAGGAATTCAAGTATGTTTCAGTACCACTCCTCACCTAAAGACAATCATCAATTATGGTTTTTATTCAAAATCCTATTACTCTAACAATATTTAAGTAATCATTTCAGATGCATTATGAGCAAGTTACTGAACATGCCTCCCATCTGCTTGCTTTATGGCTCTGGTTTTATTTTCTGCTGCCTTTCATTTGTTAGTTCATTTTACAAATTGCTACTTCTGAACACCTTTCATGTGCTGGTACTTTCAGACATCTATCTTAAAGTATTATTTGTAAATATCACAAAGTCCCTATTATATATAACTGAAAGCTGGCTACATGATAGACAATATGATCACAAACTTTTAAACAATTTTTAGGCTGAAGAAATATTTTTTTGTACATATCAAATCAAAATGTAATGCAGCATCCAACCATAAAGGTCAACTACAAACTTTGCACAATGCCATTAACAACTTCTGGTTACCATCATAAGCCTTAGACCTACGCACCAATTATCTTTAAAACCCTTAATTAGCCCAGGCACAGTTGCTTATGCCTGTAATCCCAGCACTTTGGAAGGCCAAGGAGGGCACATGACTTGAGGTCAGGAGTTTGAGACCAGCATGGCCAACAGGTGAAACCTCATCTATGCCAGAAAAACAAAAATTAGCCAGATGTGATGACAGGGTCCTGTAATCCCAGCTACTCGGGAGGCTGAGACAGGAGAATCACTTGAACCCAGGAGGCAGAGGTTGCAGTGAGCAAAGATCACGCCACTGCACTCCAGCCTGGGCCACCAAGCAAGACTCCATCTCAATCAATCAATAAAACCTTTAAGGATTTAAAAAATCTTAATTATATGATGGCAAAAGCTACCTGCCTCTGGCTTACGGGCCCAGAAGCTCCTGCTTCAAAGCCAGCTTTCTTTTTGAGATGGAGTCATCTCGCTCTGTCATCCAGACTGGAGTGCAGAGGCGCAATCTTGGCTCACTGCAACCTCTACCTCCCAGGTTCAAGCAATTCTCCTGCCTCAGCCTCCTGAATAGCGGGGACTACAAGCATCTGCCACCACACCTGGCTAATTTTTTGTGTTTTTAGTAGAGACAGGTTTCACTGTGTTAGGCAGAATGGTCTCAAATCTCCTGACTTTGTGATCCATCCACCTCGGCCTCCCAAAGTGCTAGGATTACAGGTGTGAGCCACTGCTCCCAGCCAAAGCCAGCTTTTGTTATTGTCTTTGGTGTGGTTTTTGTTGTTTTTGAGACAGTCTTACTCTGCCGCCCAAGCAGTGGCGTGATCTTGGCTCACTGCAACCTCCATCTCCCTGGTTCAAGTGATTCTCCTGCCTCCTGCTGAGTAGCTGAGATTACAGGTGCATGCCACCATGCCCGGCTAATTTTTGTATTTTAAGTAGAGAGGCGGTTCCACCATGTTGGTCAGGCTGGTCTCAAACTCCAGACCTCAGGTGATTTGCCCGCTTCGGCCACCCAAACTGCTAGAATTATGAGCCACCGTGCCCAGCCAAAGCCAGCTTTCAAGACTCAGGTCTCAGTGCTTTCATTTAGTAAATTCTTACCCAGCACTTACATTTGTGTATCACAATCAAGAGGTTCCCAGTTTGGTGGAACTTTCAGACGAGGCAGACAGGTAAACCAATTATAATCTGGCTTTTCATGCTGACAAGTGGCACGGTGGCTAGCCCAAACTCCCCTCCCTGTCCCAGCTATATGCTATATAGACCATTCACAATCACTTAGGCCAGCTTGCCATGTGACCTAAGCAAAGACAGAGTGAACAAATCCTTTCTTACTCCTACTAACTTGGAACATCACTGTCAAGTTGCTCTCACTGGAGACTCTCAACTGCTTCAAGCTGCGCAGTGGTATTCGTATTTCTAAAGGGGGCAGGCATAGCCATTCCAGAAACATATTCAGACTTGTGCCTTTTGTTACCCAAATATATGATATTCAAACAATTTCAACTCATTAAAAAATTGTTTAAAATAATTACATTCTTAAAACAAATCTTAATCACTTAATAAATCATTTATTTGTAAATCAATACATGTGTACTATACAGAACCTAAGAATTTAGATAATTTTAATAACCCATAAACATGTTGCTGCAGATTTAAATTTTGTATAAATAGCAGTCATTGCATACATACATCTTATGTGTACTTTGTTTATAATCACATTTATGCTACACTCCTCAGGAAAATAAACAGATTCTACTTGGTTCAACTTCAAATAAGGCTTTGAGGAACTCCAAAGGTAAAGTACTAATCCCTTTGGCCACTGGTTTCATAAGTCAATGTGTGGGTGTGTCTGTTTTTAAAGCAACAATGTAACAATGTACCATTAGTAAAACTGCTGTGCAAAATTATCCCTGCGGCCTATTCTAAGCTTACAGTTCAGCTGATTTTATTGTAAGTATCTATAAATCACATATGGGAGAAAAACATTAAACCAGATAGTTATTTTCACTATTTTGCTAAGATTCATATTTAAATATAAATCAAGAAGTTAATCTACACAGTTTGATATTTTTACATTATGTTTTATAAAATTTTAAACTGACACATAATTGTAAATATTTATGGCGCATGTACTGTTTCAGGTACAATGTGTATCGATCAAATCAGTGCAATTAGCACACCCATCAACTCAAACATTTATCAATTATTTGTAGCAAGAACAATCAATAATTAACTATAGTCACCCTACTGTCCAATAGGACATTGGAACTTATTCCTATTAATCTTTGTACCCATTAAAAGTCATTTTGTAGGCCGGGTGCAGTGGCTCATGCCTGTAATTCCAGCACTTTGGGAGGCCGAGACAGGCAGATCACAAGGTCAAGAGATTGAGACCATCCTGGCCAACATACTGAAACCCCACCTCTACTAAAACATAAAAATTAGCTGGGCATGGTGGCACACGACTGTAGTCCCAGTTACTTGGGAGGCTGAGGCAGGAGAATTGCCTGAATCCGGGAGGCAGAGGTTGCAGTCAGCCGAGATCGCGCCACTGCACTCTAGCCTGGCTCCTGGCAACAGAGCAAGACTGTGTCTCAAAAAAAAAAAGTGGTTTCACGTACAAATACTAGACAGATGTTCTACCCATACATTGTTTTCCAAAATTATTGTGAGGCTTTTTAAAAGAAAGCCAGACAACAAATTTTAAAAGGCACTGAGATACATCTCCTTCTAGATCATTGCTAGACTTGAAATATAAAGCTTGTTCTACCAGGAATCACAAGTTAGAACTGAGTATTTGCCAAAACAGAAATTATATAGCGTCATTTCAGGCAAAGGTTATTCAGCTCTCCTTCCCAACTATCTGTCAGAACAGTTAAACCAGGTCAAAACAGTCCAGCAAACTAGGCTTCATTATATAAGGCTGTTTTGTTCTAAAATGCTAATAAACCAAAACAAGAAACATTAAACTCAAAATATATTGTTTGAGCTATTTTCATACAAACTTGGTTCCTTATATCCTCCCTTCTACAACAATAAAGGGCATTTTTACTGCTAAGAAAATTTTATGTCTATCACTGGCCATAAATTTTTGAATTTTGTCATTAGTTATTACATAAATGTTGCCTAGTATCGCTAACCAAACAGCATAACCATTTTATGTCCACATTTCAATTCTGCATTTACAAACAGAATTTTCATGATTTACATAAACGTATCTATCAGTGAAGAGTTAACAATGAGATGCACTCTAATATGCCTATTATCTGATGTTTTATACATAGCAATGTAGGTGATTTTTTAATCATCTTTCATTTCAGTGCCCTTATAGAAAAAATAAATCAGGCTGGGTGCAGTGGCTCACGCCTGTAATCTCAGCAATTTGGGAGACCGAGGCGGGCAGATCATGAGGTCAAGAGATCAAGACCATCCTGGCCAAGATGGTCTCTACTAAAATACAAAGAAAATTAGCTAGGCACGGTGCCTGTAGTCCCAGCTACTTGGGAGGCTGAGGAAGGAGAATCATTTGAACCCAGAAGGCGGAGGTTGCAGTGAGCCGAGATCGCACCACTGCACTTCAGACTGGCACCTGGCAACAGAGCAAGACTGTCTCAAAAAAAAATAATAATTTAGAGGTTTTAAGTCTCCAAAAGAGATTTTCAAATGTAAATATATTAGTAGTTACAGACGAGATTTTTAGGAAACCTCTTCCATGCCTGCATCCTGTTGTAACTGTTGTATCATCTTTTCTTCAGCTGCTTTCCTTTGCCTGCAAGAGGGGTCAAGATGAGTTTTGCCTGACTTCCTTGATGTCCTGAACTTTCTGTAGTCCTTTATTTTTCTTCGATTTGTTCATTAAAACTTTAGTCTGCAATTGTTTGATCTTTGCATCTGCCTTCGCTGCATCAGTAATTTTATTCTTCAGTTCTTGCTGGTATTTGACAGGTTCATTTCTATATTTTTCAAATTCAAATGAATTATCCACTGTAAGCTCATTATTTTCAGTTGCTTTACTGAATGCTTTAGTTCATCTAACCTTTCAAGAATTGCACTTCTAAAGTTTTTATGACATTTGGATTCACACAATCTGAACACCTTGCAGTAGCTGCAGATGAATACCATGATGTGACCCAGGGTAGATTGGCTCTAAAAGACACTAACACTTCTCAGTACACATGCTGAGCTCGCATGAGCCTCCACTGACCAAACATGGAGCTAGAGAGGAAGTCAAGAGGTATCTTGGAATTCCACATTCTGACCTTGTCATTCTTGAAGGATGCATAATTTCTGGATAATTCAGAAAAAAACTTGCAATCTTTCCAGTTAGTTGTTAAACAATACTGTTCATCAAATTTCTGAATTAACCTTTCCGAATTCATGGGTTTCTGAAACTGGCCTTAAGCAGAAGTCTGACTCCTAGGCTGGGCACCAAGTAACCCAGCCCAGAAAGACCTGAAGTGTCCTACAGTTGTTTTCCAACTTAGGGGAAACAACAGGTTCCACTAAA
>CAUYLG010048304.1:0-28189 GCA_963573385.1 Cacajao melanocephalus | reverse complement strand
TGCATCTATCTCAGTGTGAGGAGTGCCTTTGAATAGACTTATTTGCCCTCACACATATTAACAAATGAAGTCATGTATCCACATAATTAGGACCAAAAAAATGGTGTTGAACAATGAGAACACATGAACACAGGGAAGGGAACACCACACACCAGGGCCTGTTGGGGGCTAGTTGGGGGAGTAGGGGAGAGAGAGCATTAGGTGAAATACCTAATGTAGATGGCAGGGTGATGAATGCAGCAAACCACCATGGCACGTGTATACCTATGTAACAAACCTGCATGTTCTACACATGTACCCCAGAACTTAAAGTACAATAAAAAAAAAAACCTTTGTTGTTCTCTACCTCCCTATATATGCACAGTTTACTATGTCATGTGTATTCCCATTCCAATGCCAATTCCCAAATATTATTTTCTTTTAGGAAAAAACAAACAGTGCCAGATTTCACCCTTATAAAAATGTTTTGGGGAAAAAGCGTGATACTGAGGTCTACACTAAAATGTGATTTAGTCACCTTGATGGCTTGACCCCTTACTATGAGGCTCCATAGGTGAAGATGGGTGAATAAATGAAGATGGATGAATGAATGGCTGGATAGATGGATGGTCGGATGGGTGGGTGGATGGATGGATGGATGGATGGATGGATGGACAGATAATGAATGTCCTCCAGTACTCTGGCAGCTTTATTTGCTTTAGTGCTTTTAGTAGGATTTCACATTTTTAAAACTGCAAGATGTTTATGCATCATGCCCTTTATCCTTACTACAAACCTCAGCAGACGGTGTTATTATTTTTATTATCCAAAGACCAAAAGTGACACCCAAGGATGGTTAAACAGCTTGCTTAGAGTCACAGAAGCTGTTGGCAAAGTTGAGATTTGCATATAGGTCTGTGAGATTCCAAAGTCTAAAATCTTCCACTAAAAATCATTTCTTCATAATCACCTAAAAATGAGTGAAGAGGCAGACTTTTTGAAAGTTAACATTTTTTGAGTTCTTGTTTTTGAGTTTGCAGTCTAGTTTCCTTGTTTGGCAAGAAAAGTAGGTGTCTGAAGAAGAAAAGGAAAAACAGAAATAGGATGACCATATTCCCTGGTTGCCTGAGACAGTTCCCATTTGTACTTATCAGCCTGGAAAATTATTAATAATGCCTATTTACAGTCTCAAAATATCCCAGTTTCCACCTGAAGTAGAAACCACCATTTATGGGCTAGTTGAGACCAGTGCATGAGTGTGTGTTATACTTTATTTTTCAGTTGAGTGCTTCTCCTAAGTTACTGAAGAGGAATAACCCTAAGTGTTAATGGGCATCTCCAGCAACAAAAAGTGGCTTCCTAAGAATTTGTCAGCTCACACATCTTTCCCAAGCTCACCATACCCACTCACACTTCCTCATATAATAGTGATAAGGGAAGAAATGAATCTGACTTGAAATAGCATCATGACAAGGAAGGCAATGAGCTAGATTGTACATCATGGGATAGGATCCCTGTTACCCTGTAGCTGAATTTCACTCTTACCTGTAGGCCAGGTTGCTAAGAATGGCTGCGTGTATGCAGGACTTTTCTCATGTACCCTGACCCCTACCAAGGCTGCCAACCCAGCCTGCCTCGGTCTCCTCCTCTTCCTGACCATCAGAGGTAACTTTGCACAAAGCAACATTCACACAGTTTCCAATTTTTCTGTTCAAAAGCCTTGTGCATTTTTTCACTGCTATAGTTAAAACTGTCACTTCTCAGCATGAGCTATACAATATCCATGATATAACAGGAGGATGAGCATAAGGAGAAAAGAGTTATAGTCATGGTCCATGTACTAAGTAACCGTGTGAGTTTGGCTAAGGGGTTTAACGCCTCAACGCCTCAGTTTCCGCGTGTCTAAATATGAGGTTGGAATACATAAATTCTAAGAAGCTTTCCAATACTAAGACATTGTTTGGGACTTGCCCTATTTCTCCTTGGCTTATCTGATCTAAGTACAAGTTATTTACTCTCTGTTCCATGGAATCCATTCTTTAAATTCCTACTATTTGCTTTCACAGCCTGTATTTCCCACTGGGAATGCCCTCTTTCCTCATTATTGCTTCTTTTATCGTCGCTTTCAGCCCCACTGACCCAAATGGCATTAATCAACTAGACCCACAGTACTACTCTTATCTGATAAGGGGAACCACAAATACCCATCCCCACTGACTAAAGCTCTTGCATAGCCATGTTGGCCAAACTGATGCTGAGCTTCTTCTGCCTCTAATTCACACTGATGTTAGCTAATCCAAGAACTAATTCTATTCCATTCATCTCTGACTAGCTATTTCTTACTGATCCTTTCCCAATGGTCTTCCAGTGAGTGTATCTCCAGACCTATACCTCCCACGAATGAATGCCACTCATAAATCTAACAGCCTATTCTATGTTTCTTACTGAGTACCAAAAAGATATCTCAAACCACATACCTCTTCCAATAGCCCCAAACCTGCTTCTCTCAAGACTTTCCAAACAGGTAAGTGATACCGTTACCTATCCAGTGGTACAGACCCCTCCGCATTCCTTTTTTCTTCACCCTTGGAATCTGTATTAGTCTGTTCTTATGCTGCTAATAAAGACATACCCAAGACTGGGTAATTTAGAAAGGAAACAGGTTTAACTGACTCACAGTTCCACATGGCTGGGCAGGCCTCACAATACCGGTGGAAGGTGAAGGGGAAGCAAGACACATTTTAAATGGCAGCAGGCAAGGGAGCCAGTGCAGATGAACTCCCTTTATAAAACCATCAAATCCTGTGAGACTTATTCGCTATCACGAGAACAGCACAGGAAAGATCCACCCCATGATTCAGTCACCTCCCACCTGGTCCCTCCCACCACACATGGGAATTATGGGAGCTACAATTCAAGATGAGATTTGGGTGGGGACACAGCCAAATCATATCAGAATCTAATCCAAAAGCAAATCCGTTTGGCAATATCTCAAATATATCTTGCAAAGATGGTCATTTCTCACCATCTTTATTGCCACCACCTGAAACCAGAACACCAAAATCTCTTTACCTAGACTGTTGGTTACCCCGCACCTGAGCGTCTCATTACTACCCAAGGCCGCATAGCAGCTAGGTGATCTTTTTAAATCTTTATCAGGGTCTACAAAGGTTCGATCAGCCCCACGAGGCCTGTGCCTAGCTGTTTCTCCCACCTCGTGCCTAGCCACTCTTTCACAAACCCCTGCTCTTCTTTCTGCTCCCGGGACACAGCAAACACAGTGCTGCCTCGTGACCTCGCACTTGCTGTTCCTGCTGCTCGGATTGCTTCCCCACCCCAGTTATTTGCACCTTTAATTTGCTTCACATTCAAGTCTCCACTCAAATGTCACCTGCTTTAAGACCACCTTCCTGATGGCCTAAACTGCAGTAGACCCAACCCCTTCCTGTATCTCTTGATCACATTAGCCTGTTTTATTTCCTTCCTTCATAAACTTATTATCTGAAGTTTTGGCTATTGCTTTTTATTTAGATATTTTCCGCTTTCTTCTAATATAAGTTATATGAAGGCATGCACCTCGTCTGTCATGTTCACCCTTTTATGTCCAGTGTTTAACAGGACACTTGCCACTTAGTGGGCATTTAAATATTTACTGAATGAATGAATCAATGACCCACAGTGGAATCTGCCTGAGCTATAATGAAATGATCAGATCACTTATGGTCCACGGAGACTTCCCTGACTATTGAGCCCAGAGTAGTTTTATCGTATCTAAAATCCTCTATGCAATTTCTCCCTGTGCTGCTTCTAAGGTATTATTTTGGCTATTATTGAGTTACTGTCTCTTAACTGACCTTCTTTTACTCGGTTTTGGAATGCTAGGGATGGAACCTTGAAACCCACATTTCTGATTTGCCAAATATTTCTTGCTTTTCTTCTGCCCATTGGAGCCATAGAGGAGACTGGGAGATCAGGAGATGGAAGGGACTCTCTTCCAATTAGCTTCCTGTCCTAGCAACTTGACTCCAGCAATGCTTCCTTACTCTTACAGAAGCATTTGATTCCATTTTCATTGACCCCTCTCCTCCAACACTCATATCCGTCTGCACACTGCCAGGAATTGCTGAGGCAGGAGAATCACTTGAACCAGGGAGGCAGAGGTTGAAGTGAGCCGAGATCGTGCCACTGCACTCCAGCCTGGGTGACAGAGTGAGATTCCATCTCACAACAACAACAACAAAGCATTAGTGAAGTTTCATAGAGTGAGATTCCATCTCACCACCCGCCCAACACACACACACACACGCACTAGTGAATTTTCATTGACTTGTACCATTTCCATTTTTTCTCAGGACATCTTTTATTGGCTCAATTTACTTGGAACCTTGTTTAAAGTAGGAATTACGCCCTCATTTAGCCCTATATCTACTGGCTGGGGTGCCTTACACATTATAACTGCTCAGTACATGCATGATGGTGATTGACCATTTGTAGTTCTGGAAGTAAATTAGTTCATCTTCCTGTTTTCAGAGGCAGCATTTTAAAACACTTCTGGAGAGAAGCTATCTTAATCTTCAAGCCCTCCAGGATTGGAAATTCTTCAAATTTTATTTTGATTGTAAATGTTTGCCTGTGAACCCATGCCAGAATCTCTTTGCTGTCAAGAAGTGCTTTCCACATGGACCTGATGGTAGAGACTTGCACCGAGGGGAAATGCTTGGATCTGAGAGAATGATGATTTTGACAATACATGATGGAACTTCACCCCCAAATAAGTTCTTGCTGTTTTCCAAATAACCCAATTATTTGATCTCAAGTTTAATTCATTCTTTCTCTTCCCCACCCTGGTTTTGTGTACAGAAAAAAAAAAAAACCTATTTGTTCAATTCACATGAAAACTTTACTTGTCTGAAATCAGCTCTCCCCACAAAAATTAAAGGTGTATTAAAATTTGTTTTCAAAGATATAATATTTTGAAACTGTGTGGCCTTCCATTTCTGCCTTCCTTAGCCATGAACGGCTAGAGTCCTTCAGGTCTGGCGCTCATGCTTAGGGGTCTGTGTCTACACTGATGGGGGCAAAAAGTGCCTTAGAAGTACCAAAAGGTGGAAGTGGGATTTAGTACTCTGCCATCTATCTGGCATCCAAAGCGTCAGGAGTGCCCCCTGCACCGCAGGCCCAATGCCACAGCTCTTCCCTGACATGCAGCTGATCCAGCCTCGATGACTGGGTTGTTGTCCTCTACTTCCTGATTTTTATGCTTGATCTAGTGGAGTCTCATCCTGAAATGCAGCATGCTTGAACCCTTACTAGTTATTATAAACCCTGTATCTCGAGGCTGGACACCATTCCCTTTAGCCCCTGGCCACTCCTCCCTGCCACGACCCCTAGATTGGCCTCTATTTTCCCACAGACACTCCTGTCTCCTTGGACACTGCAGTGTTCTATGTCACTTTCAATACTGGTATGTGAGCTATCGGCTACTTCCCTTCTATCTGGTGGCTTCCTGGGCTCTTGTTCTCTCTGGTTCTGACCTCCCTGCCTTTCTCTTCTGCTGAGGTATCTATACATCCAATTGCCAAGCCCTAATTCATAAATTCTCACATGAATTAGAAGCCAAACAGTAAGGAACTTCCCCCAGTCACCACTCTTTCTAATATCTCATGGGGAATGTTGGGTTCTTCTAGTGGTCAAGATCATCGGCTCTGTCTGGGGAAATGCAATAGCCTCTTCTCTAAGGAATTTACATCTCCCACTTTTGTTTAGTGATGATTAGCTATTTCACCCTCCAAGATCTTATTTTCAACCACACAGTTGTTCCATTCTGGCTTTCACATAATAGCACTGATTTTCATATATAATGTATGGAATTGGTCTTCTTACTTTGACATTACCCCTAAGTAAATGAAAATACAACAACAAATCTTCTTTTTCATGTTATATCATGTTGTTATAAGCCAGTCTTTTGTAGGTGTTATCCAGCAACACTAATAATAGTTAACCTATTTATAACCTATATAACTATATAATAGTTAATTGAGTTATACGTCAAAACTATTTTTAGTGCTAGTCACATATTAACTCACATAAGTCTTGTAGAAATCCCATAAAGTAGGTTTTATTATTTTCTCTATTTTATGCATAAGAAACAGAAACAAAGCTCCATCCAGCATCTTTCTAAGATTGGTAGAAAATCTGGTAATAGGACTCATGTAATTGAAGTCTAGATCTCAAACTCAATCATTGTTCTCTGCTACTTTTTGCAGTGAGAGCAATTTCTCTCCATTTCTTATTCTGTCTTGATTCCCAACAGGTCTTACAGAACAGAGGGGTGAACCTCTTGCTAGCAGCATTCTCACATGGTTAACTGTAAGGCTCTGGAATCTTAGAGTCCTGGACTCTATTCCCAACTTCCCCATATGCAAGCTGCATGACTCAGATCAATTATTAACCTCTCTGGGTCTTCATTTTTTCAATTGCTGCTTTTTCTTTTTTCTGACACCACTTCTGACACCAAATAGTTGTCCAACTACTGAATTTAATTCTGACACAAACTATTTGAATGTAGTGCAGACTTCACAAGGCAAGGGCTCAGAATCACAACACTGCTCCCAGCTGCAAATCCCAGGACCCACCTGTACTTCTGACCAACAGGCTATAAATTGGAGTTCCCCTCTACCTTCTCCTCCATTTCAACAAGTCACTAGAGCTATTCACCAAACTCAGAAAACACTTCACTAATGTTTATTGGTTTATTATAAAGGATATAGCTCAAGGACAGTCAAATGAAAGAGAGGTATAGGGTGAGGTATAGGGTGCAGGAGAGAGTTTTTATGCCCTCTCCACAAATACAACCTCCTCAGCCGCGAAGGTCAGGGTTAAGACTGAAAGTTCCACCCCTATAATCAGCAATTAGACTTTTTATCACTCAGGAGATTTCAAGGGTTTTGGGAGTTCAGAGCCAGGAACCAAGAACAAAGACCAAATACGTATTTTTATTACACCACAATAACAAAAGAGGCAAAAGTGGCAAATGACTGTATCATAGATTTATTAGGCAGACTTTGAAATAAGATTGATACAAGGGATACATTGAGAAACCTAAAACAAATTTTTTTTTCAATTTTTTTTTCAAGTAGCCCAATGGGCTGCTCCACTTCGTCACTGTCATTATCATCTCTCCATTGCCCCACTGTAGGTCACATCGAGCACAGGACATGCATCAGCAAGTTATTTGGGAATTCCTGGTACATTTAACATCAGGTGATCAAATGCACTATTGTTCAGTGTCATGGGTGATATGTCTCTCAAGCATGAAAAGCAACAAAATCAATTATGAGCTTTGACTGAGCACCTCTTGCATGCAGCCTGCTGCATCAGTCATTGGAGATATCAAGATGTTCAATATCAAAGTTGCCTTGTTGAGTCCTCTTTTTCCAACACCCAATTAGTTGATCTCCAGTTTGTCCTAACATTCTCTTTAGAACCTTTCCGCAGTGTCGTCCACACACTTATTGTCTGTAATACCATCTGTACCCCTTCATTAGTCTGTTAAAATGCCCATCACTATTTTTAAGTGCCTATCTCAATGTCATTTCCCCCAGGGTGTCCATTTCTCCAAGACAATCCTCTTAGCAGACTTACTTTTTGCTTTCTGCATGATCATGCAGCATCTGGATCGCCTCTGGCTTTAATTATTGAGGGTGTTGTGTGCAAGCCTTATTGGGCTTTCAGATTGAAAGTTCTTGGAAGGCAAACATAGCGTCCCACTCATCTTCCAAATAACCCAGTGTTCCGTACAGAATGGACTGGGAATGGATGTGTATTGAATTAAATAGATTCAAATCTAATCAAGCATCACCAGCAGAGATAAACTGTAGTTATGAACTCCCTCTTCTGGCTTAAGCCTGCCCAATTTGAGACCTAGTGTTGACTATGGCATTTTAGGAGAGTTTAATTCCACAGATGGTTAATCTCATTTTTTTATGTGTTGATTTTTTGTAGTTTTCTTCACAGAGGGTAATTTATTTCTAAGTTTCAGAAGCACTTTATTGTAACCTCTCATTGATGGACTATAATAATACCCATCGTTTACTGGATGCTTATTATGCATCAGTCACTGTGTTAAGTGCTTTATCTAAGTTCATTGATTTAATTTCCACAATAGGCCTGTGAGATGTGGAGTTTTATTTGTGTTTTATTTATATTTTTATCATTTTCTGGCCTCATTTTACAGATAAGAGAACTGAGATTAAGAGAGATAAATGAAATTCCCATATACCCTGGGGTAAACTTAACTCTTAACAATTTGTCTCCCTACCATTATTCTCTTGAGCATATTGGGTTGCGTGGCACCTGTCTTAAAGACCAGTCCTGCAGCAAGGGCAGGTTTCCTAACCCTATTCCCGCCAAAAGTTCTATCCATTCCCAGCAATTTCGCCTTCCGCATTGTCCCAGTTCCGGTAGGTGTTGACATACTTCCAGATACAGCCTGCTGCAGATATACCAAGACTTTGTACACAAAGAGAGACTTTGTGTGTGTGTGCTGCAGCTTAAATTCCCACTAAGCAGTACAGACCATACCTTCAAAAGAATTACAGAGAATGTTGAGATGATGAAAGCTTGAAGTATTCAATGCCATTGTCATGTAGGAAATGGAATCTAAGCCTTGAGGAAAATAGAACCCTGACAGATTGAGAAGAGTTAGAAGCGTTCCTCAGATGGGAAATATTCTGAGCCAAGATTCCGAGATAGCAATGCACCTGCTGCCTTTAGGGGCACAAGAGCAGTGTTTTTATAGAGAAATAAGAGGAAAATATTATCTGAAGAGTGGGACAACATTATGAAGGCGTATAGAATGGAAGATAAAAAATCTGGTGTGCAGTGTCTGTATTCAGAAGTTTATTTCCCACCAATAGGATTTTCACATGTAAGGAAACCGTAAGTTAAAATATGCTTGTTTGACTGTCAGGAAATAAGGAACTTCACGTATGATATGTAGTTCCGCTAATGTCACCTAGAGGCCATTTCTATTAGGCAAGAGGAAGAGTTCTTTATCCTAAAAGTTTTCTGAGCTGTACAAATTAAAGGTCTATTATTTTATTTAAAAATACACATTGGTAGATATTCAATTTTCTAAGCCTGAGGCTGATTTCACCAGAATATGGTTACTGCTTCAACTCAATGTCATTACCATGCACTTACCAACCAATCATTTATTATTATGTCAGCCATAATACATTAGTGGTAAATACCTGTGGGATCAGCAAAGTTATCTTTAAATTATACTGCAAGTTACATGAAGATGAAGACCGTGTCTCAAATTTTGGTACTTGAGACTCAATCCCTATTGCCAAAGCTGCCATTCTAGCATGCAAGGAATTAAACATATCCCTTTTCAATAAATCCTCCAGAGAAAGAGAGAGAGAAAGAGAAAGACCTATTTGTTATGAGGAATTGGATCATGCAATTATGGAGCCTGAGAAGTCCCATGATCTGCCATCTGCAAGCTACAGACTCAGGGAAGCTGATAATGTCATTCCATCTGGGTTTAAAGGTACAATACCAGGACAGCCAATGATGTAAACTCCAGTCTGAAGGCAAGACAAGTTGAGAAGGTGTCTGTACTCAAGCAGGCAAGCCAGAAAAAAAGGTCAATTACTCTTTTCTCAGCCTTTTGTTCTACTGAAGCCCACAACAGAGTGGAGGATACCCACCTATTCTGGAGAGGGAAATCTACTTTATCAAATTCACTGATTCAAATGTCAGTCTCATGCAGAGACCTCATCATAGACACATCCAAAAACAATGTTCAATCTAGGCACCCCATTGCCCACTCGAGGTGACACATAAAATCAGCCATCACATACTGCTTTCCATATCTGACCACAGTTGACCTTAAACCCAAAAGCCCAGCTATATTCACTCTTTGCAATTTCCCCATCTCTATAGATTTGCATATGCCATCTCTTCAGCCTGGAAATACCTTTTCCTAAACATGTTTCAAAAGGATTTTCATGATTTATTCAACGTTTATTTGATTTCTTGTAATTAGTTACAAATTGATTAAGCATTTATTTTATGCCTATTACTGAGTTTGCGTAAGTCTCACAAGAGTTTGCTAAAGACCGTATTATTAGTACTTCCATTTCATAGATGAGAAAATCGAGGCTCAAAGATCTTAAGATATTTTCCCAAGTTCACAGTCCACAAAGTGCCAAAGCCAGAATTTGAACCCAGAAATGTGTGTGTTCTAAACTTGTTCTGCAAGTATGGGAGGCCCCTTGGAGGGGCAAAATATGATCTTACTGCAGAACTCAGACTTTACCGCGGCCTGTAACAAAGAACAATATATGTCTGAGGAAATTAATCTAGAAAAACTCTCCCCCTAAGGAATAAGCAGCTACATTTTCACATCTGAAAATTCCTTCCTCTGAGGTGCCAGTAGCAAATGTTTTTTATTCGGTGGATTCAGCTGTAAGCATGGCTCTTGGTGTCCAATAGGTCTAGCTGAATATTTGGGACATTACCTGAGATGAAGCAAGCTCATAGATTTCCTTCCTCCCTTCTGTCTCTTGGGAACAGCTCTATTCACTCAGTAGTATGTCTCATCTCTTCCAGCCTCAGTGTTTTAAATGGGAATGTCAATATGACTGCATAAAGGCTCACAGGTCACCAGGGAACTGGCAATCCCATCTGCAATGAGCCCTTTACACTAAGGCTGAATAGCTAGGGTATGATGTACCAGAAGAAAAAGAAATGAAACCTAGAGTAAAATCATTGTCTAAAGCAGTGTGTCCCAAGTGTATTCCTCAGACCAATCTTGTGAGATGCTCTGTGAAAAAAGCTGCAATTGATGCGTCGTAAATTTTGTAAGTGTTGTAACTACATTTCTACCTTAAATATTCACACTTTACACTAGAATATTAAAGGCTCTGAGAAGTACTGTAATATGGACTTTAATCCAAATTTCTGAATTCATTTGGGTGTAGAACGTCTCTTTTCTCACCTTTGATTTTCATCATATCTATTAACAACTCACAGAATTAACATTCTATAAATCACAGTTTAGGGAACACTGATTTAAAGTGGTGACTGAATTGCCTATTTTTAGACTATCAGGTTATATCTAGAATCATACCACTGGGAAGAAGCAAAAGTTCAACTTGTAAGTCCTTTGGATTCATAAATTGGTTATGAGAACAGCTGGCTCTCTTTCCTTTCAAATGCCTTCTTAAACTGCCCACAATCCAAGCAACTACCAGCACAGACAGCCCCGGGAACAGAGAGCATTAAGAATATGTCCCAAGCACAGCCCTAGATACCATCTTTCTTCCTATAAGAAAGTTTCTTCATTAATGCCTCTTGCCTATGTTGCTTCTTTTCACTAGTGGAGTTCAAGTTGTTTCAATAGGACTATTAGAATATTCACCTAACTGGTCTGTCTGCCCTCAGTGTCAGCCTACTCTAGTTGAATGGAATATGCATTTAGACCACTTTGTTTTTCCAAAATAATATGTTGATCAAAGATGTAAACAAGGATCAGGTTTTCTTACCATTCTACCACTTTCTGTATAGTGGCTTGGTAACTACATTTGTCTCCTCATGGTTACAATGTGGCTGCTATAGCTCCAGCCATCAGTAATATTGAAAGAAAAAGTTGTTTTCTCATTATTAGCATACAAATTGTCTTCCATTAAAATTTATATTTTAAATTCTTAACCACAAGTAGCTCAAAATGTGAACTTATTTGGATACAGGGTTGTTAAAAAAGTAATTAAGTTAAAATGAGGTCATTAGAGTGGACCCTAATACAATATAACTGGTGTTTTCATTAAAACAAAAAAAAAAGGATTTGTGGACATAGAAACAGGCATATAGAAAAAACACCATGTGAACATTAAGATGGGCATTTCAAAGCTCAGAGAAACTTGGAAGAAGTCCTTCCTTTGCAGCCCTCAGAAGGAGACAACCCTACTGACACACTGATTACGGACCTCTGGTCCCCAGAACTATAATCCATTTTTGTTGCCAATCAGTTTGTGGCAATTTATTACAAAGGCCTAGAAAACTAATATACTTCCTCTTCTTATGAGTTTGGAAAATCTATCCCAGAAATATCCTAGAAGCTTTCTCCACGCTTAAGTCAATTAGTGAAAAGGAAAATGTAATGACTGGTTTAAAACAAGTCATTACACAACCCTGGAACTGGAAAATAAAAAGTCACTTTCCCTTACCATACGGGAAGGTGAATTCTTAAAAGAAAAAAACACAGAACAAAATAGAGCTTGGCCATCATGACACAGGACAGAGAAATGGCTTCTGAAGAAATTATACCTATCAGGTATCAGGCACTGTGTGAGACACTGGACTTCAAAGACCCATAAGGAAAGAATTCCTGTTCTGAGTCCCCAGGAAATGCTATTGAGAAAGAATCACTCAAGGAAGCAGGAGAAAAACTTGGAGTGAAATGTGGCATGAAAGTCAATGATGAGAGTTCCCAGAAGAAGGGAAGCTGTCCAGTGCCACAAAGCAGACAGGTGCAATGAGTATTGAGAAGAAAATATTAGATTTGGCATTTACGGAGTCAATGTGATTTCATTAAGAACGATTTCAGCCAGGTGGTGTGGCTTATACCTCTATTTCAGCACTTTGGGAAGCCACGGCAGGAGGATTGCTCAAGTCCACATCAAAGCCAGCCTTTGAGCATCATAGTGAGATCCCCCCAATCTCTACAAAAAATAAAAATAGCTGGGTGTGGTGGTGCATACCTGTAATACCAGCTACTCAGAAGGGAGGCTGAAGTGGGGGGGGGATTGCTTAAGACTGAAAGTCAGAGGTTACAGTTAGCCATTATTGCACCACTACACTCCAGCCTGGGCAACAATAAGGTATATATTTCATGTCACAAGATTTATAGGGTAACGAAAAGGATTCAGTGGAAGAGGATTGTGGAAAAGATATTTCAAGTCCCATGCCTAAAACAAATATTTGCTGTTAATTCTCACCATTCAGGGCAAGCACTTCTTTGTCATTCATTTGTTTCCTTCTTTATAAAAAGAGCTAAGACAGAGTCTTGCTCTGTCACCAGGCTAGAGTGCAAGGGCGCCATCTCGCTCACTGCAAACTCCAACTCCCTGGTTCTAGCGATTCTCCTGCCTCAGCCTCTGGAGTAGGTGGGATTACAGACACGCACCACCACACCCAGCGAATTTTTGTATTTTTAGTTGAGACAGGGTTTCACCATGTTGGTCAGGCCAGGCTGGTCTTCAACTCCTGACCTCATGATCTGCATGCCTTGGCCTCCCAAACTTCAGTGGGCTAGAGTGCATTATCTGATCAGCCATGCTTTCTTTATCAGCTCTTCCTTTACCTCTTGGAAATAAGACAGTACATGCAAACCAAGTTTTCCAGTTGCATATAAGTCCCTCTTACATAAAGGGCCTGCTCTGGCTTAGAATTCCACATGACTCAGCGGGTACACCTTTCTACTGTTGATGTTAACTTCGTAGGTTAGCATTATTGGTAATGGAGTGATGCTTGGCCTCCATCTATCTTATGGTTTGTCTTATTTCTTAGTGGTTTTAAACTAAAAGTAGGGACAAGAGGTCCTATTTAATGGACTCTCTCAGCCCCATGACCATATACATAGCTACAGAGATTGGATGTGCCTCTGGAAAGCTTCTGCAAAGAATAGCTCAACAATCAGTACAGGTATCAGAGTAACACGGCTCTCATTGCTTTCCCCATCCCATAAAACAGCAAAAGTGTTCTAGAGATTACTTAGTTTGTAAAAAACACTTGATTGGGCAATTTTACTAACCCTCTTCCTCCCCTCATTATTAAGCATAAATTACAGATTTACAGTGCAGATAATTACTACTGTGCCTCTAATTAGTGGCAGTTGAATCAGGAATTCCTATAAAGTTTTATAAAGTCAATTTATTGACTCATAGGTAGTACCACTTCTACTTATTTTAATTTTTACCCAATACTTCAAATCTGAGTAGAGTCTGTCATAAACAAGTAATAAGCAGTAAATAAGGTTGGCTAGATATATTGGTGACAGGATGGAAATTTGAAATACATGAATGGCTTAAGATTTCCTGAAGAAAAGCAGCTGGACTTGAGAGTCTTCAGCTTCTTACTCATGAAATCATGAGTACATGTTCTTGCCAAGAACCCATCTCACTCAAGTTGAATTCTGCTGTTTAGGTACTTACAGAATTCACTCACATCTCTGCATGAGCCTTTCCAAAATTCCAATCTCACCTCCAGCTTTCCCATTCTGATTTTAGGCATTTACATTACTGGAGCAGCTGGAGGCTACACAGATTTCTAAGATAAATGGTCTTTCTAGTAAATGTAACCAAGATTAAATCAAGATTGCTCATTATAAGCTCAACACATTAAGCACATCAGTGTCCCCATGAGCGCCTCTGCATCAATCAGGATTTATCACAGAAGCGGAAGCACTGTGAGTGATATAGAGTAAGAAGGTATTACAAGGATTATACTTTAATCTATACAGAAGCTGGAGGAAGAGGCTGTGTATCTGGAGCTGAGTCTAAGTAGGTTTATATCAGCCAAACCAGCAGTTAGTAAGGAAAGATGAGTGTGGACAGCAGCAAAGACAAACTGTAATTCACAAAGACGAACTGAAATCTGCAAAGAAAATAAAAACCCCTGAGGAAAAAACAGGAACATACATCTTTTAGCACCTGTGACCTGGATTCTGCGTATGACATGAAGCGGAAGCTGGTACCCTTTCCCTGGGACTGCGGGCATACTTGGTTGAGGATTAAGAAAAGCTGAAAGAGGAGAGTGGGTGAGAACTGGAGTCATGGGAGCTCCAGGTGCTGCTCCATGCCTACAAGGCGAGTCATCGGATCAGCCACAGCATGCATAAGCTGCCCCATGCCCAATGCCATCCATCAACCTACTGAGAATAAAAAATACACTGCCTCACATTTACCTCCAAATCTCTCTGGTGACAAATATTAACGAGACTGTTAAGGGAAGAGGATTACAGAGAACAGACTGTCTATTACTATTGCTGCATAACAAATCACCTGAAAATCTAGTTGCATAACTATATCTCTCAGTTTTTATGGGCCAGGGATCCAGAAAGTGCTTGGCTGTACGTGCGGGGTTTGGGATCTCTCCTGCACTTACTGTGAGACAGGGTCTGGCTTTGGAAGAGCATGGAAGACACCCTACTTAAATGACTTACTTCATCTTCCATCAGTTTCTTGAATCTACAAGAAATAAGACCATATTTAAACACCCTCTACAAGATGAAGAACTTTTTAACAAAATGAACAAGAAAACCAGTTTTTAGGAATGACATATTTGATTACTTCTTTCTAGACTTGAAGTTTACATGTGAGACATTAAGAGCAATATTAAGAAATATCACTGAATCTTCTTCCAATGCTTCTGATTCTCAGACATGTACAGTGCTTTTTATCTACAGAAAAATAAAACATGATTCAAAGATAAACCAATTCTGAGAAATGGAGATGGATTAATAAAATATTTGCCGTAAAAGAAAAGAAAGCTTCTAAATTCTCCTACATTTCTCTTCATTATAACCCTACAGAATGTTTGCTCATGTGAGTCACAAATGAATCTTGGGAAGAATCTAGCAGAGGGTTTTGATTAAGTGGTATGTTGAAAAAACAATGCTGAGACATTTTAATGAGGTCAGATAAAGAAGGCTGTGTGGAAAAGAATTATTTTAAAAATAGCTTTGAGGCTCTTATCCTTAAACCATTTCCTGGAGAATTGCACTCTATTTCTTCTCACTGTACCATTAACCAAAGATTTTAAATCCTCTCACTGATTTTGCTACCATGAATGATCCATGGCACCTTAGCACATAGATTTCCATTTCTGGGCTTCTGAAAATTATTGAGCCTTATTCTAATGGAATCAGATAAATAAACACCATGTTTAAAGCTAATGGCATTTAGTTACTTCTTCACATAAGTCAAAAACAAAGTTAAATAATAGGCCTATAGCTATTTATGAAACAATGCCAAAATATTGTTTCTCACCTATAATACTTGATGATGGCCAGAGAGCCAGAGGTTTTACAAAAGTCAATCTGAAGGCCTGGTGACGTAGCTCAAGCCTGTACTCACAGCACTTTGGGAGGCTGAGGCGGGTTGATCACTTGAGACCAGGAGTCTGAGACCAGCCTGGCCAACATGGCAAAACCCTGTCTCTACCAAAAATACAAAAAATACAAAAATTTTCTGGTGTGGTGGGACATGTCTGTAATCCCAGCTACTTGGGAGGCTGAGGCACAAGAATTGCTTGAACTCAGGGAGGCAGAGGTGGCTGCAGTGATCCAAGTTCGCACCACTGCACTCCAGCCTGGGTGACAGAGTGACAATCTGTCTTAACAAAAAAAAAGAAAGAAAAAAAGAAAAGTCAGTCTGAGATTTCTGAGACCAAGAAACAAAGACTTGGGAAGTTAAAGGTATGGTCCAAACTCATATAACCAAGTGGCAACTGAATCTGACCTTAATATGATTGGCTTGGGAATGGGATAGGGCTGACAAGAAGGATGTTAGTCTCTATGGGGCATGGAAAGAAGGGAAAAAGGAGTCAGACATGACTAGAACCAGTCTGTATGGTCAAAAAGTAGTTAAATATTGGCATTGTGGATTTAAGAGGTAGAGCAGTTAGAGGTGAGCTATAAGTCCAGGGTCGACTCATGGAAATTGATGACATAAGTAGAATAAAGTGAAGGAACTGAGAAAGGCAAGGGTGTGAGTTGGGTCACAGACATACATACTCAAATCCTTGGATGACAGCCCACATTGGAGAGAAAGTCTGTGGGTGAGTTTTAAAGGTATTTAGTGATTTGGGGACCGAATAGAGAGTTATTCGATGACTGCACCAATGAGAGGATGGGCATAGATATCCAGAAACAATGGGCCTCAGAAGCCCAAGGCCTTTTCAGCGGGGAGACATAATGGTTTGTAACCGCCATGTTAAGGCTAGAAGTCAATCACTTTCTTCCCCAGACATCTCCTGGTTTGAGAAAAATGAGCTGCTATGCTTATGTGGGCCACAGAGAGACAGGATTCAGTAAAGACAACAGGGTAGAGTGAATGTGTTTGGAAGAGATGAGGATGCAAAGGAGTCTGTTTACCACAGAAGATAAATCTCAAAAGGCCAGAGACAAAGGTTTGAGAGGGAGGGTTGCAGCAGAAACTTGGGTCTCAGAAACAGAAACAGGAAGCTGTATGGGATGTCACAACTTTTCAGGCAGAAACACAAAATGATGAAAATACATGAGCATTATCCACAAAAGGAATACAGTCTATAGGAGAAGATTATCCTAGCAAACAGAACTATCATTAAACATGGAATACAATATCCATTATATACACATGTACATGCCCATATAGCAATCTCAGCTCACTGCTACCTACACCCCCTGGGTTCAAGCAATTCTCCTGCCTCAGCCTCCTGAGTAGCTGAGATTACAGACACACACCACCACACCCAGCTAATTTTTACATTTTTAGCAGAGCCAGGGTTTCACTGTGTTGATCAGGCTGATATCGAACTCCTGACCTTGTATATTACAAGGCCTTCCTCAGCCTCCCAAAGTGCTGGGACTATGGGCATGAGCCACCATACCTGGCCCTGTATATACCTTTTAAATCTGTTTGCTACTTATTCAGAGACATATCTTTTCTTCTCATCTAGATTGTAAGCTACTAAAAAAGGCTTATATTGTGTATCAGCATTATTAGCATACATTGAAGTCAAATTTAGGTAGTTCAAACCAAATTAAGATCATCTGAGAATGTTCAACCCCTTCTTTTTCTTTTTTCATTTGCTACCGTTCAAAATTAATCTCTTTTCTTATCTGAGACATTTACAAATCTGTCAGCGTGACCCAGCATGTTGACGAATAAAGCTGAGGACAGCCTGGACATAGTTTAGAAATAATGCATGTCTCTTTTCTTATTTAACCCACTGAATCCTCATTTCTGATTTCAGATTGGGGTCAGCTCTTGCAGTTATTACTTCCACACTGCAGCTCCCATCAACCTGTGAGAGTCCAAAGGTTGTTGCTTGCCAGCTCCACCTCCAATTCACCATGCTAGAGCTCTGCAACCGGAAAACGCCAGAGGGTGAAACATTTGGATCAATCCAGGAAAGGCTTGTCTTGTATTTCCAGTAGAGCTCAGAAACCAGAGAAATAGCACTGTCACTAGTGATTTTGGGGGAAGCTTCCTTACTAGTAGTAAATTTAGAATTACTTTGATTCAGGTCCAAATATGTTATAAATTCTGATAGGAATTCCAATATCACAGAAGTGACTTCACAATTGCCATTGGTTATAGGTTAAAATTTTGAAAGGCAATTGTGAACATGTCTTTTAGAAAAGTTGAATATAGTCAAGCAAGTGGATTTACTTACAATGGGTCATTGTTTTACCTTTGTTCCGTAAGACTATTATGTTAGATTAAATAGTGTTGCCCTCGAAATGTGTTGGTCTGTTCCCAGCTTCTGGCTGAATGATGCTTCTAAGCCTTTGTATTAGTCCATTTTCATGCTGCTGCTAAAGACATACCCAAGACTGGGAAATTTACAAAAGAAACAGGTTTACTGGATTTACAGTTCCACATGGCTGAGGAGGCCTCATAATTATGGCAGAAGGCAAGGAGAAGCAGGTCATATATGATGTGGATGGCAGCAGGCAAAGAGAGAGCTTATGCAGGGAAACTCCCCCTTATAAAACCATCAGATCTTGGGAGACTCATTAACTAGCACCAGAACAGTGCAGGAAGGACCTGTCCCCACAATTCAATCATTTCCCACCAGATTTCTCCCACAACATGTGGAAACTGTGGCAGTTAAAACTCAAGATGAGATTTGGGTGGGGACACAGCCAAACCATACCATTCTGCCCCTGGGCCCTCCCAAATCTCACGTCCTTACATTTCAAAACCAATCACGCCTTCCCAACAGTCCCCTAAAGGCTTATCTCATCTCAGCACTAACGCAAAAGTGCGCAGTCCAATGTCTTATCTGAGACAAGTCAAGTCCCTTCCCGCCTATGAGCCCATGAAATCAAAAGCAAGTTCGTTACTTCCTAGGTACAATGAGGGTACAAGCACTAGGGAAATACAGCCATTCCAAATGGGAGAAATTGGCCAAAACAAAGGGGCTACAGGCCCCATGCAAGTCTGAAATCCTGCAGGGTAGTCAAATCTTAAAGCTCCAAAATGATCTCCTTTGACTCCATGTCTTGCGTCTGGGTCACGCTGATACAAGAGGTGGGTTTCCATACTTTTGAGCAGCTATGCATCTGGCTTTGCAAGGTACAGCCTTCCAGCTGCTTTCATGGGCTGGTGTTGACTGTCTGCAGCTTTTCCAGGCACATGGTGCGAGCTGTTGGTGGATCTACCATTCTTGGGTCTGGAGGATGGTGGCCGCCTTCTCATAGTTTCACTAGGCAGTGCCCCAGTACGGACTCTGTGTGGAAGCTCCAACTTCATATTTCCCTTCCACACTGCCCTAGCAGAGGTTCTCCATGAGGGTCCTGCTCTTGCAGCAAACTTCTACCTGGACATTCAGGCATTTCCATACATCCACTGAAATCTAGGCAGAGGTTCCCAAACCTCAATTCTTGACTTCTGTGTACCCGAAGGCTCAACACCACATCAAGCTGCCAAAGTTTGGAGTTTGGAGCCTCCGAAGCCATGGGCTGAGCTGTACCTGGGCCCCTTTTAGTCATGTCTGGAGCAGCTGGGACACAGGGCACCAAGTTCCTAGATTGCACACGGCATGGGGAACCTGGGCCCAGCCACGAAACCACGTTTTCCTCCTAGGCCTTTGGGCCTGTGATGGGAGGGACTGCGGTAAAGACCTCTGACATGCCCTGGAGATATTTTCCCCATGTCTTGAGAATTAACAGTTGGCTTCTCTGCTCCTTGTTATTCATGTAAATTTCTGCAGCTGGCTTGAATTTCTCCTCAGAAAATGGGATTTTCTTTTCTATTGCATTGACAGTCTGCAAATTTTCCAAACTTTTATGCTCTCTTTCCCCTTTAACACTAATCGCCTTTAACAGCACGCAATTCACCTCTTGGGTGCCTTGCTGCTTAGAAATTTCTTCTGCCAGATACCCTAAATCATATCTCTCAAGTTCAAAGTTTCACAAGTCTCTAGGGCAGGGGAAAATGCCACCAGTCTCTTTGCTAAAACATAACAGGAGCCACCTTTGCTCCAGTTCCCAATAAGTTTCTCATCTCCATCTGAGACCACCTCAGCCTGGACTTTGTTGTTCATATCACTATCAGCATGTTTGTCAAAGCCATTCAATAAGTCTCTAGGAAGTTCCAAACTCTCCCACATCTTTCTGTCTTCTTCTGAGTCCTCCAAATTCTTCCAACCTCTGCCTTTTACCCAGTTCCAAAGTCAGTCACTTCCACATTTTTGGGTATGTTTTCAGCAACGCTCTACTCTATGAGTATCAATTTACAGGATTAATTTGTTTTCACACTGCTGACAAAGACATACCTGAGACTGGGCAACTTTCAAAAGAAGGTTTACTGGACTTATAGTTTCACGTGGCTGGGAGGCCTCACAATCACGGAAGAAGGAAGGAGGAGCAAGTCACATCTTATGTGGATGGCGGCAGGCAAAAAGAGAGCTTGTGCAGGGAGACTCCCATTTTTAAAACCATCAGATCTCGTGAGACCCATTCATATTCATGAGAGCAGTATAGGAAAGACCCACCTCCATAATCCAATCACCTACCACTGGATTCCTCCCATGACATTTGGGAATTGTGGGAGTTATAATTCAAAATGAGATTTGGGTGGGGACACAGCCAAACCATATCTGCCTTCAAAGAGAAGAGAATGACCAGAGGAAAATTCTTTTTCCCATCCAAATCTCTAAATTTGTAAGTTGAATCTGTTCCTATCATTTTATCTTTAGTGCATGTCCCTAGCAAGAGTGGGGTCTAAGGTTTATGTATATCCCTGGACACCTAGAGATTATATTCTTTTCCATCCACCAGACAGCCATACCTAAAAATTAGTTGCTTTATTTTTTTGTTTTGCATCAAAGCACATGGAACAGGACAATGGGGTCTTTTGCTTCTGTGACTACTGTCTCATATGGAATTCTCACTTCCTGGTCACGCTTAGCTTAAGAGCCATATGGCACCAATGTACTAGGAAGAATCTGGGCAAGCTTTTCCAAACACAAAATATTATTCAGATTTCTCTAATTTATGACAATAAGATCATTCATTTTCCTACCTAATCCTCTCTGGAGGTGCTCCAAAGTTTGAAATCAAAGAAATTCTTCTTTCAAATATATGTAATCCACATTAACTGTTTTTGACAGCAAAGGGCAGGATTGTTAGATACTACAGTAGTTAATATTTTAATCATATCACCTCTGCAACACACTTAGCTGGGTGCAGCTCTCCAAAGAGCACCTGTGCCAATGTGCCCACCTCATAGAATCAAAATGCAGGCATCTCATATTTCTCAACTGCATTTTAATGTAAATGAACTTATGGCAGGTGAAGGAGAAAAGGGGATCAGAAGTGAGAAAGGGGGTTGGGAAAAAGTTTGTTTAGTCTCTGGGAAACACTGATACTGCCATTTAGTAGTTTCCTACACAATAAAGGTCAAATTCTTTATAATGAAAGATTTGATAAACTAGCCCTTCTTTCCTCCATACCTGCTCATACTTACACTTCCTACAGCCTGATCTTATCTCCCCTTTCTCCAAAGCTTGGTCTCTCTCTCCTATTTCTACCTTTGTTTTTAATAGTGTTCTCTCTTCATTGGTTAAAGACAACTCAAATGCTGCCAAATTCATGGAATTTTTTCTTCCTTCCCAAGTTTGAAATTATATTTCTCTTCTCTGTAATGTTACAACTCTTTCAGCCAATTCCACAGCATTTATGTAGTCAGACCCTGTAATTTGGTAATTGGTATGCATATCTTATTTTCCTGAGGCTTACGTTCAGGGAGAAAGAAAAATTACACTTGACGAAAGCAAAAACAAACTTAGCACAGGCACATGGCTGATACACAATTTTTTTTAAATTAATGAATGCATTAATGAATAAATAAATGTCTGAGCTGATAGACTATAAATTTCCTGAAGGAAGAGACTATATCTTTCATATTTAGATGGTATTTTCCATCTTCTACCCCCATAAAAAATAATCTAGCAAGGGAACTTCTTCATGACAGATCTCAATGAGTATGAGGGAATTGCACTGAACTAGAATGAACATACATGTGGTTGTAATGGGTCAGATGTGATAAGAAGTTGTAACCAATGGTGGATCTCAGATTGTGTAGCTCTAAGCTCAAAAACAATTGAATGTTTTCCGGCTCTCCTGAAGAAAAAATATATTTATGTTTGACTGTGGCAGTCCCGAGATCAAAATCCTCCCTGTTAAGTATTAAGACTCTGACTTTTTTTTGTTTTGAGATAGAGTTTTCCTCTGTCACCCAGACTGAAGTGCAGTGGCACAATCCCAGCTCACTACAACCTCTGCACCCTGGGGTCGACTGGTTCTCCTGCCTCAGCCTCCTTGTTTCAGAATAGCCAGGAGACCAGAGAGACTAATGGATGAAACAGGAGGATTTTATTAAGGTGGCCACTGGCTCAGCGGATTAGCATCCCAAGACTGAGCTCTGGAGAAAGAAAATGGGGTACTTTTTATACAGCCAGGATGATGTAGCAGCTAACAGGTTTACAGAAGCCAGAACAAAGAACAGTTAATTAATCTGTAACACGTCTTGTGATGCACATTACATTTGAAAAACACCATTTTTAGAAACGCACTGTACATTCTTTGAGTGTTATCTTGCCCTGTGACCTTGCAGCTGGTCACCAAGAAAAACAGGAGTCTTGAGATGCCTGGGAACTTTGCTGAGAATGTGGAAAGAATAGAAAAGGTAGGTTTTACAGGGAGTTAGTTAATTTTAAACAGATTTGGGGGTTAGATTTTATATTAAACAGCACACAGCACTACAAATTATAAGGTTTTGCTTTTACTATTATTGCTATTATTTAATTCCCTTCTTCACTCTTAGTAGCTGGGACTACAGGCACGTGACACCATGCCTGGCTGATTTATGTATTTTTACTAGATTTATGTATTTTTACTAGAGATAGGATTTCACCATGTTGGTCAGGCTAGTCTCAAACTCCTGAGTTTAAGTGATTCACCCCCCTTGGCCTCCGAAAGTGCTGGGATTACAGGCGTGAGCCACCACATTTGGCCAAGACATCTAAATTTTAATTCAACAGTTATTTTATTTCATGAAGTACGGAATTAATCTCCCAAGAAAATGAGTGCCAAAGATTAAAAGAAAGTAAGCAGTTATAAATTGTATTTAAACCATTCATAAATAAAAAAGTGATTACAGTGCAGTTAAAGAAATGGAAGATTTTAGCTCACCAGCTAAATTCAGGCTGTTCACCTGAAATTTCTTTAAATTTCTATGAAAGAACAACACAATCTGCAGGTAAACATTTAAATAGGGTAGTAAATGAATCTCCCAAACAAGGTACCAAACTGACTGCCAGTAGTATGTATTCCATATTCAGTATTTATTCCAGAACAGTGTCTTGATAAAAGCCACAATAAAAGCAGCATGGTCGATCATAAAGCAAAAGAATGTTCTCAATAAATATTCCTGAAAGGAAGACCTCATTGCTATGAAATACTAACTATCTTAGAATTCTATGCACTCCCTTCACCATATATCCATATTTGTGACAGCCTGGAAATCCAAGAAAAAAAAATAACTTTCAATCATAGTGCCTACCAAAACTCCCTCCCATCTCAATGCTTAAGAATCTATTTTGTGTTTACTTAGTAATGTCAACAACTATGGCACTCTTAATTCTACAAGTCACTATATAATTATCATTTAGATATTTTAGTCAGTAGGGCCACAATATGCCCCTAAAGGACTTCTCTGAAGTTTTCCCTTGTGTCCCTAAGAATGTGGACTGTCAGAATCTCAGGATATGTGGCTGTTTCTTTGACACGTTGCCTTGACCAGTCTCTCTACCCTGACTTCTAAGTGAATTCAGCATCAACAGACATTGATCTGAACATGAGGGGTCAATTACAAGATTGTCTTTCTCCTCTATACTCATGAATCCCTTGAAAGACAGCTCATGAGTCCCTCCAATTCTCTGCAGAATACCAGTGCCACATCCATCCACCCACTTTTGGAAACTCTGGAAAGATTAATGACACAACAATTTTAAAATAGACACATTTGAGAGTAAAGTAACAAGAAAGTGAATACTATTATATTGCAGTTTCTTTGCATATTTTACTTTCCAGCACACAAACCAAAAAAAGTACCATTTATAATGACTAAATTATGAAAAACATTAGCTCTGTTGCTATGGCAAGTCCCATCAACACAGTATGATGGACATTTTGGCTTTGTCCACCTCCGCAGTGGTTGAAGACTGAGTCAGGGGTTATATTTCTTTAGCCATTAAGATGACCAATGCTTCAAAGACTATTTAATGACTGTGTTGCTGCTTTATGCTGGCTTACAATTAAATTCTAAACCTGCAAGCAGATAATTTCCAAAATGTTTCTCTACTCTCTGCAAATTATTATTCCTGCAGGGCAGGAACTTCTTAAATTATTGTTTCCCAAACCGAAGTCATTCTCCTATCACTTTCCAATTTCCGTCATGTCTACCTGTAATGTAAATTACTTAAAATATTACTTTATATCCTAAGCAACACCACCCATGAAATAAGGCTCAATATGCTAGTTATAATGTCATACATAATAAAGTAAATACATTACTATAAAAATTAAAAAGTGCTACCTGAAATTATCTTACACAACACCAGGGTTATATACACCAAATTCTGAGGAATACTGTTTGAATATATTACTGAAAACAAAACCATTTACACAGAAGTCAGGATTAGTGCCAGCATTATGTTCACATTAATCCTGTATTGTCTAAGAGACACTGATTCAGTACATGGCACTCAAAAATATAGGCGCAGTAAATAAACATATAAATGCATAATCATTAACTCTTATTCTTGGTTCACTATTTTTTGTGCATATTCCAAAAGATATAAGTTGATCATTGTCAAACATTTGTTAATTTCTCTTCCAAAATGTGCTCTTATATGGAATGTTTCCAACTACTGACTCAGATATCTACTGTAGCAGATACCAACTTGAGTAGGAAAAATTTTAAAAGAAATGCGGTCAATTTTATTTATTTATTTACTCTTGATAAGAATAAAAAATTAACCCAATTAAAAAGCATACATCTGGGAGGTCAGAGATTCAGCTTCTAGATGTACCTGTGTCTTTCTGTTCTGGTGTTTGTGTGAGTCATTCATATATCTAACTTTTCACTTTCTCAATATGCAAAATAAGATTGTTAAACTAAATATAATCTTGGAAGTCCTAGCCAGAACAATCAGGCAAGAGAAAGAAGTAAAGGGCATCCAAATAGGAAAAGAGGAAGTCAAATTATCTATGTATGCTGATGATATGACTGTATAACCAAAAAACCCTAAGCCTACAGTAGACTCCTAGATCTTATAAATGAATTCAGTAAAGTCTCAGTTTACAAAATCAATATACACAAATAAGTAGCACTTATATACACCAACAATGACCAAGCTGAGAACTAAATTAAGAACTTAATTCCTTTTAGAATAGCTACAATTAAATAAAATAAAACAAAATAAAATACCTATGGATATACTTAACCAAGGAGGTTAAAGACCTCTACAAGTAAAACTACAAAACACTACTGAAAGAAATTATAGATTACGCAAACAAATGGAAACACATCCCATGCTCATGAATTGGAAGAATCAATATTGGGAAAATGACCATATTGCCCAAAATGATTTATAGATTCAAAATGCCAACTTCATTTTTCACAGAATTAAAAAAAAATCCAAACATTTATGCAAAACCAAAAGATAGCATTAATAGCCCAAGAAATGCTAAGCAAAAAGAATAAATCTGGAGCCATCACATTTGACTTCAACTATACTGTGATGCTATAGTAACGAAAACAGCATGGTACTGGTATAGAAGTAAATACACAGACCAGTGAAATAGAATAGAGAATCCAGAAATAAACCTAAATACAACCAACTGATCTTTGACAAAGCATACAAAAACATAAACTGGAAATAGGACACCCCATTGAATAAATGGTGCTGAGAAAATTGGATAGCCACATATAGAAGAATGAAACTGGATACCTGTCTCTGACCATACACAAAAATTAACTCAAGATATATTAAATATTTAAATCTAAAACCTAAAACAGTAAAAATCCAAGAAGAAAACCTAGGAAAAACTCTTCTGGTCATTGGCCTCGGCAAAGAATTTATGACTAAGACTCCGTAAGAACATACAACAAAAACTAACATAAATAAATAGTACCTAATTAAATTTAAAAAGCTTCTGCACAGCAGAGGAACTAATCATCAGAGTAAACAGACAACCTACAGAATGGGAGAAAATATTTGCAAAATTGTGCATTCAACAAAGGACTATTATCCACGTCTACAAGGAACTCAAATTAGCAAGAAATAAAAGAACATGAATAGATATTTCTCAAAAGAAGATACACAAATGACCAACAAAAATATTTAAAAATGTTCAGCATTACTAATCATCAGAGAAATGCAAATTAAAACCATAATGAGATACCACCTTACCCCAGCCAGAATGGCCACAATTAAAAAGTCAAAAAACAATAGAGGTTGGCATGGATGTGGTGAAAAAGGAATGCTTATACACTGCTGGTGGAAATGTAAACTATCCTATCACAGTCTTTATGGAAAACAGTACGGAGATTTCTCAAACCACTCTTCAGCAAATGCAAAAGAACAGAAAACATAACAAACAGTCTCTCAGACCACAGTGCAATCAAATTAGAACTCAGGATTAAGAAACTAACTCAGAACCGCACAACTTCATGACAAACGAACAACTGGCTGTTGAATGTTGACTGGATAAACAATGAAATGAAGGCAGAAATAAAGATATTCTTCGAAACCAACGAGAATAAAGACACAATGTACCAGAATTTCTGGGACACATTTAAAGTAGTGTCTAGAGGGAAATTTATAGCAATAAATGCTCACATGAGAAGTGAGGAGAGATCTAAAATTGACACCCTATCATCAAAATTGAAAGAGCTAGAGTAGCAAGATCAAGAAAACTCAAAAGCTAGCAGAAGACAAGAAATAACTAAGATCAGAGCAGAACTGAAGGAGATGGAGACATAAAAAAAAACTTTCAAAAAATCAATAAATCCAGGAGCTGGTTTTTTGAAAAGATCAACAAAATAGACAGACAGCTAGCCAGGTTATTAAAAAAGAAAAGAGAAGAATCAAATAGATGCAATAAAAAATGATAAAGGGAATATCACCACCGATTCCACAGAAATACAAACTACCATCAGAGATTACTATAAACAACTCCATGCACACAAACCAGTAAACCTGGAATAAATGGATAAATTCCTGGACACCTGCACACTCCCAAGGCTAAACCAGGAAGAAGTTGAAACCCTGAATAGACCAATAACAAGGGCTGAAGTTGAGGAAGCAATTAATAGCCTACCAACAAAAAACGCCCAGGTCCAGATGGGTTCACAGCCGAATTCTACCAGACATACAAAGAGGAGCTGGTACCACTCCTTCTGAAACTATTCCAAACAATCCAAAAAGAGGGAATCCTTCCCAAATCATTTTATGAAACCAACATCATCCTGATACCAAAACCCAGCAGAGAATCAACCAAAAAAGAAAACATCAGGCCAATATCCATGATGAACATTGATGCAAAAATCTTCAATAAAATACTGGCAAACGGATTGCAGCAGCACATCAAAAAGCTTATCCATCACGATCAAGCAGGCCTCATCCCAAGGATGCAAGGCTGGTTCAACATACACAAGTCTATAAACATAATCCACCACATGAACAGAACCAAAGACAAAAACCACATGATTATCTCAATAGATGCAGAGAGGGCCTTCAACAAAATTCAACAGCCCTTTATGCTAAAACTTCTCAATAAAATAGGTATTGATGGAACGTAGCTCAAAATAATAAAAGCTATTGATGACAAACCCACAGCCAATATCATACTGAATGGGCAAAA
>CAUYLG010048303.1:0-22560 GCA_963573385.1 Cacajao melanocephalus | reverse complement strand
ATGTTACAATGTAGTTTACGTCATCAAGGAAGAACTAAAAGATATATAATCAGACTTATGTACACAATAAACTTGCTATTCTGGCATGCCATGCTGGCATTGCCTGAGTAGCCCTCCAGACCCCACTGTCTATCTGTCTTTTCTTCCGCGCACTCTCTCCTCCAGGTAGTGAACATCTCCGAGTTGGGGTGAGGTCTCTCGCAGGTTGGGAGCCCCCCGGCAGACGTGCCAGTCCCCCACACCGGTCTGTGTCTTAATAACACAGTAAGCCCTCCCCCATTCCATGGGGTTTCACTTTCTGTGATTTCAGTTACCCGCAGTACAGTACACAGAAGATATTTTGAAAGACAAAGAGCACATTTACATAACATAACTCTTTTTTGTTGTTGTTGTTGTTTTAGATAAGATCTCACTCTGTTGCCCAGGATGAAGTATAGCAGCATGATCTTGGCTCACTGCAGCCTTGACCTCCCAGGCTCAAGCAATCCTCCCACCTCTTTTGAGTCGCTGGTACTATGGGCATGTGCTACCATGCCCAGCTAATTTTGTTTATTTTTTGTAGAGATGAGGTCTCACTACCTTGCCCAGGCTGGTCTCAAACTCCTGGACTCAAGGGATCCTCCCATGTTGGCTTCCTAAAGTGTTGGGATTACAGGTGTGAGCCACCATGCCTGGCCTAAATTTACATAACTTATTACAATACATTGTTATAATTCTATTTTATTAGTAGTTGTTGTTAATTTCTTACTGGGCCCACTTTATTAAAAAACCATAGTATGTATTGGATTTGGTACTTCTGAGGTTACAGGCATCCACTAGGGGTCCCGGAATGTATCCTGCAACGCTAAGGAGGGACCACAGTATGGTATTTAACTTTGTTTTAGTAACATGAGTTGTAAGTAAAAATCCCTGGTATAATAATAATGTAATATAACAAGACAGTCTTTGCATGTTGAAACTGGCACTTTTTCTTTCCCAAAACCAATTTTATTCTTTAAGGGGCACGCTATCTTGAAAAGAAGGGCAAATAGAGCTGCCTGTGAAAAGGAGTAATATATAAAAGGACCCATATGTTCCAACTACTGTTTCTTTATGCTGCAAAGTCAGCGTTTTTGTTATAGCTGAGTTACTATAAATATTTGCTGTTTTTTTCCTCCAGAAAAATTTTTCTCACAAAGATTTTGAAGTGAAACATAAGAAAAAAATGCAAATATCCAAGCATCTGTCTAACTCATGTTCTATATACCCTGGTACATGAAAAATTCCTTTAAAAAGGTATACTCTTCCCTAAACAATACAAACTCATTTTCTATGCTTAAAACCAATACATTACCACTCACTCTATAGTTTTATTTAATATTAATAATAGTAACAAAATTGTAAAAATTGTTTTCTGGTTTCATATATTACCTAATTTGTTTTACTATATAAACAGTTGTAATCAGCTCTCTTCTTCTTTTTTTTTTTCTTTAATTTTGTAAAGACAGGGTCTCATTATGTTGCCCAAGATGGTCTTGAACCCCTGAGCTTAAGCAATCTTCCTGTCTCAGCCTCCCAAAGTGCTGGGAGTGCAGATGTGAGTCACTGCACCTATCTAATCCATTCTTACAATTACCAAACCTTCAAATTGCATTGTTACATTTCTTTCAACTTGTTAAACTTTAATAGTTTCTTCACCTTTTTATTAGTTGCTGATATTACCGTGAGTTGCTTAAAGATATAGTACTCCATAATACTGAATATATTTAGGATGCTCATAAGGAATGGATTGATATATTTAAACTAAATAAATTTTTAGCAGGCTCATTCCCCAAAAATGATGTTTCATGTGCTAGAAAACCATACTATATGGCACACAAATATACTGAATCAGAATTTTCACAAAGAGAGACAGGCCGTTTAGTACTTTATTCCAATCAATAAAAAGTTCTTCTAGAAACTCTCTATATACTTGTAAGTGATGGGTAAATACAGTATTTATTACCCAGGACAACTTAACAGTACCACTGCTAGAAAGCTTGTCCTTATGTTGAGCTAAATTCTACATTTTTCTAACTTTCACCCATTAATTCTAAGCTGGCATCCTGAAGTAAACATATAAGCCTGATCATCTTTCTCTGTAATATTTGAAAAACTTCAAGATTCCTCCAAAAACGCCAAGCCTTTGCTTTTCAGAACATGTTTTGTAGGATCCTCCTAATGCAAGACACTAACCTGCTTCTAGATTTAGTCCATTTTTTCAATTCATGGTTTAAAATGTGTTGCCCAGAACTTTCACCATTTTTTCTCTCCTATTTGATGCTATACTTCTATTACTTTGGCTTAAAATTATATTAGCTTTTTAAAGGCTCATACTGTTGATTCCTATTGAACTTAAGAATTACTTACTGAACTTTCCTCATGTTTTATCAACAAATAAGTGTTTTTCTTTAATATTTTATATTTATACAAATGACTTTTGATCCTTTGTTGAACTCCATATTATTTTTTGACCATATATTATAAATTTTCAGATTTTATTAAAGTCAAATTCTGTCTTCTCTAATGGATAACCTGTTTTAAGATAGCCTCTGCTTATTTCTGACAATTAGAGACATGCACTATACCAAAGGTTTTCCTTTTTCCTCAGAATTTTAGGAGTTCCAAGGAGCAGCTGGCATAGGAGATGAGGAGTGGAGATAACAAGCCAAGTAGATAGAGTGCTAGGCTTCCTAATCAGATTTAAACAGAGCACGTATTTGTATTTTATTTTACAAATTAAACTTCTGAGAGTTAATTTGAAAAAACAGTGCAGGAGCTTAAAAATCATTTTTGAAAATCACTGAACTGTTTATAATATCTTATAGACCTTCCAGTTCCACAAACATAACATAACTTACCTTAACTGTAGTGGTTTAACAATAAACAGAAAGAAAAAATTGAGATTTGAAGATAAAAACAATTAAGAAGAAATATACAAAGATGTTTTGAACAACATACCAATTAGCTTTTCCTCCATTGGTTATCCACATCTTCTGACCATTAATAATATACTTGTCTCCTTTCTTTTCTGCTTTGGTCTTTATACCAGCTACATCAGAGCCTGCTCCAGGTTCTGTTACACAATAAGCCTTGAATGCATAAAAACAAGAGAAATGAAATTAAATGTTAGTGATTAAATTTTGAATGTTTGGAAACCGGATAGTTTTATTTTTTTAAGCTGTATTTTAAATATTTTAAAATACCTAAAATTAAAATGTTCTTAGAAGATCAAATAAACCACTAAAATGTAAAAACTTTTTTGTTTTTGACAAACAGGGTCTTGTTCTTTTGCCCAGGCTGGAGTGCAAAGGTTCACTGCAGCCTTAGCCTCCTGAACTCAGGAAACCCTCCCACCTCAACCTCCCGTGTATAATAGCTGGGACTACAGGCACACACCATCATGCCCGGCTAATTGTAAAATTTTTTGTAGAGATGGAGTCTCACTGTGTTGCCTAGGCTAGTCTCAAACTCCTGGGCTCAAGCAATCCTTTGCCTCAGCCTGCCAAAGTGCTGGGACTACAGGGATGAGCCACAGTGCCTGGCCTAAAAACATTTAATATATAAATTAAAATCAGGCATAAGAATATCAATAAATCACATATTTAATTAAAAAATGAAAATGTTAGATAGCTTCAAATAAGTTCATTAAATCAATTTCACATGTATTCATTCATGTAAACATTTATTGAATATCTACTATGTAACATGATATAAACTAGGATATGTGGAAATAAGAGAGAAAAGACATTCAGTCCTAGAGATTTTCACAATGTAACAGTGGAAATAAATAACTATATTGCAACTCTACATGTAAAAGTCACAGATAAGGGGCTTGAGAAACTAGCTTCCCAGAGAAGAGGATATTTAAATTAAGTCTCAAAAAGGAAAATGGATTATTTGGGAGGAGGGAAAAAGAGGAGGAATATGCATTCCAGGTAGAAATAATGGCATATGGAATGACAGTAAGATAAGAAACGGGGTTACCCAGTGTTTGTAATGCTGAAAGTACCAGAGTTCCACATTATGTGAAATCTGTGCATGTAAGGCAATGTAAGACATGAGTCTGGAAAGAAAGAAAGGAAATAGTTGATGAGAATCCTTTATATCACATTACAAGTTTAAAATTTTATATGGTAGAAACAGGGGACCCTCTTAAGGCTCTTAAACAGGAGTGACAAGACACAAGCAATAATGGATAAAAGAGGGTGGTACAAGGCAAGCGTTAGTGCAAGTTAAAGAGTGGCAGGTACTGTGGATACTAAAGAAACAAGTTCCTTCCTTGCCCTTAAGGTAGTTATAGTCGAAAGAAAGAAAGTGGGCTGAGCATGGTGGCCCCCACCTGTAATCCTAGCACTTTGGGAGGCTGAGATGGGAAAACTGATTGAGACCAGGAGTTTGAGACTAGCCTGGTCAACATAGCGAGAACCTATCTCATTTTATTTTTAAAAAACATACAACAAAAAAAGAAACTATAAACATTTTATTTTAATTTAAAGTAGTAAGAGTACATAGGGGCATTAGAAATGATTACTTAGGGCTGGGCGCAGTGGCTCACACCTGTAATCCCAGCACTTTGGGAGGCCAAGGTGGGCTGATCACCTAAAGTCAGGAGTTTGAGACCAGCCTGGCCAACATGGTGAAACCCCATCTCTACTAAAAATACAAGAAATTAGCCAGTTGTGGTGGCAGGCACCTGTAATCCCAGCTACTGGGGAGGCTGAGGCAAGAGAATCGCTTGAACCAGTAGGGGCGGGGGCAGAGGTTGCAGTGAGCTAAGATCCCACCACTGCACTCCAGCCTGGCTGACAGAGCAAGACTCCAACTCAGAAAAAAAATAAAATAATCATAATCATAATAACTACACTCAAACATCTGAAGGGCAATATAGCCCAGGGAAAACTACAGTGAAAGTACTCTAACATTTATTAAACACCTATTATAGTATAAGCTGCTAAAATTATAAAAATGACAGATTCTGTGCTTCAGCATCATGAAATCTAAAATATTTTTCTAATAATGACAGATGCTTGCAAATGGTGCTACTTCAAAAGGTGTTGACTCTTAGGCACCTGAGGCATAAAAACATGTTAGCTAGATGGTCTTTTGACATGGATTCTGTAGAAGGATTCAGGTGTCACTCAAGTTAAATGAACCAGATTACTCTGCTACCTGGAGATTCAATGATGTCTTCAGCATCATAACAAAATAAGAAGCTGTCCATAAAAGATGCCCCTTTTAAGTACCAAAATTTTGTTTTAACCACTTTTAGTTATGTTTTCCCTGGAATATGCTATTAGATATCTTTCTGTTTCATAAGAGAAATATGGTGAAGTTTTTAGAGCTTGTGAAGTAAATGGGCCCGTTTTTTCTATACAAAATGTCTTGTCACTACTGGTACTTCAGAGTTGTTCTTGTCTTCTTTTTCTTTTTTTTCTTATTAGAATATATATATGTAAAATACGTATGTATGTAATATACAAATATATGTTTTTTTCTTTTTGTAGAGGCAGAGTCTCTCCATATTGCCCAGGATAGTCTTGAACTCCTGGCCTCAAGCAATCCTCCTGCCGTGGCTTCCCAAAGTGTTAGGCTTACAGGCATGAGCCACCATGCCTGGCCTGGACTTGTCTTCTTATTTGATTATTTATTTATTTATTTATTTATTTATTTATTTTCTGTATCTTTTTTTACCATAACATTGTTTTCTAAAGTAAAAACGCAGGGAGTTTAAACATTCAACAGTACAGATAGTGAAATAATTTATAGCTTATCCATTAGGTAGCAAATTATGTAGTAATGTTACAGTATCTAAAATGGAGAGCATAAGAAAATGTTCATGTTATTAAATAAAGAAGTATATATAACTATATGTATATAATAGGGCCCTTTTTGTTAAAAACACAATTGCATACTTAAAAATCTGGCAGGAACTACAATAAGGAAGTAATACTAATTAACTTCGTATCTGAGAGATTACAGATTTTTTGTTCTTTAAACATTTCTAAATTTTCTATACTCAGTATCATAATCAGAAGAGTTTAAATATTTTAATTTTTAAAAAATTTGCCCTTGGCATCCACAAGTTTTGCATCCATGAATTCAACCAATTGTGGATCAAAACCCACAGATATGAAGGGCTAACTGTACATTCTGTATAAGGGACTTGGGCAATCAAAAATTTTGATACGGAGAGCAACAGGTCCTAAACCATTCCCTCATGGATATGGAGGGCTGACTGGAGAAAAATCTAGAAGTTTCACACAGTTCTCATCGTCAACAGTGAGAATGTTTAGCTAAACTCTCCGTTGTTAAAAAAAAAATTGCAAATTTCCTAGGAAATATGTACAAACACCTTTATTAAACAGTTTGCCTGATATTTAGGTATCTGAAATAAAAAAATTTATTTTCGAATATTACTTTGTTCTTTATGATGAATTACATTAGCTCAAAACTAAAAAATCTGTATTTCAGCATAACAGTCACACCTTAGATTGAAATATGTTTGAGTAAACAAGAACTAAAAATCCTTAGGTTTCAGAACAGAGCCTCAGTATGTGTATGTTTTTTAAAAAACCTAATTTGAAAATTTGTTGAGTTGCTCTCAGAGGTTTACATAAACTCTACAACTATTCTTCCCAAGTCATCCAGTCATTCAACAAATAAGTTGCTATTTCTTCAGTTAATGGTAGGTTGGTTGGTAGGTTGGTAGATTGGTTGGTTGGCTGGTTGGTTGATTGATTGATTGATTGATTGACTGATTTAGAGACAGGGTCCCACTGTGTTGCCCAGGCTGGTCTTGAACTCCTGGGCTCAAGCTGTTGTCCTGCCTCATTCTCTCAGTGCTGGGATTACAGGTGTGAGCCACTACGCACAGCCCAGATTAATTTTTTTTTTTTTTTTTGGAGACAGAGTCTCACTCTGTTGCCCAGGCTGGAGTGCAGTGGTGCCATATTTACTCGCAGCAACCTATGCCTCCCAGTTTCAAGAGATTCTCATGCCTCAGCCTCCCAATTAGATGGCTAGCGCCACCACATCCAGCTAATTTTTGTATTTTTAGTAGAGCTGGGGTTTCTCCATGTTGGCCAGGCTGGTCTTGAACTCTTGACCTCAGGTGACCCACCTGCCTCAGCCTCTCAAAGTGGTGGGATTACAGGCATGAGCCACCATGATCAGCCAGCATTAATTTTTTACTAATTCGAAACACTACTAGTTCAAACATACATTGCTGTACATTCAATCTGAACTTCCTGACACAATGACTCAGTTCTTGAAGTGCAGAATGCTCCATTAAACAGATGTCTCTCTACTGGATATAGTAAGGGGATTATTATGACACTTTTTTTTTTTTGTAGACAGAGTCTCACTTCTTCACCCAGGCTGGAGTGCAATGGCGCAATCTCCACTCCCTGCAACCTCTGCCTCCTGGGTTCAAGTAATTCTCCTATCTCAGCCTCTCCAGTAGCTAGGGTTATAGGCATGTGCTACCATACCTGGCTAATTTTTTTGTGTATTTTTAGTAGAGACAGGGTTTCACCATGTTGGCCAAGGTGGTCTCAAACTCCTGACCTCAGGTGATCTGCCTGCCTCGGCCTCCCAAAGTGCTGGGATTATAGGCGTGAGCCACTGAGCCTGGCCCTATTATGACACTTTTTGACATCTCAAAAACATCATAAGTAGATCTCTATTGTCCTGGAAATAAGCAAGGAAATTATTACGACACTTTTTTTTAATTTGAGATGGAGTCTCGCTCACTCTGTCATCCAGGCAAGAGTGCAGTGGTGTGATCTCAGCTCACTGCAACCTCCACCTCCTGGGTTCAAATGATTCTCGTGCCTCATCCTCCTGAGTAGCTGGAATTATAGGCAGGTGCCACCGCCCCCAGCTAATTTTTGTAGTTTTAGTAGAGATGAGGTTTCACCATGTTAGCCAGGCTGCAAACTCCTAGCCTCAAGTAATCTGCCCGCCTCGGCCTCCCAAAGTGCTGGGATTACAGGCATGAGCCACCATGCTCAACCTATTATGACACTTTCTTGGCATCTTTGAAAAATCATTGTAATAATATGTTGCTAACTTTATTTCAATGCTATATATCCCAATATATACATATAGACTGAAAAGGAGAAATAGCACTTTTGTTTCCTTCTTAAGTGTGAAATAAAGCATTGCTACACATACTCACACACATCAATGGCTCCTCAGTCATTCTCCCCAAATACTTCTTCTTTTGTTGATCATTTCCAGCAATAATAACAGGCATTTCCTACCAAAGAAAATTGACATTAAAAAGTCAAGTCATTTTTATTAGATATGTAAATTCAGAAATGCTATAATTCAAAATGAAAGAACTATTTTTCACCCAAGAGATAAGTCCAAAGAACTGGCCTATACCTTGCCTTTAAGTTAGAGAGCTAAAACTATGAGGAAATAAATCTGCTAATCTAAGCATTTTCATAAAATTAAGTTATCTGTAGGACTCGTGGCATTATAATCTGTGAAAATCTACTACAGTAAAATGCACAAATAAAAAATTATGTTTAGAATACGTGGCTTGGATGATCAGGCCTAAGAATTACTTGCTAAATTTCAGTACTGCCAGTAGAGGCAGCAAGCCATCCCAATCCTGCTCCTGAAGGCTGGATTTAGCCCTTGGCTTTACCTAAGAATTGCCACTGAAGCTGCAGCCAAAGTATATAGTTTCCTCACAAATACAGTCAGAACTCCAAGTACTAGAGACAACAAGGTCAGAGTGATCAAGCCTTGAAATCAGAACTCCAGGCTTCACTGCTGAATTTTGCATTCCTTTTTAAAGAAAACTGTGTTTACCCATTAACCCAATCTAGTAGTAACTAACTCTCCTTTTTTTTTTCTTTTAAAATCCAGCTTGTTTGGGAGTAACTATCTCATTAACAAGGGCTCAGTTAGATAATTAATTTTCTAAGTCACTTACCCCCAAAGAATTTCCTTCTATAGCAGTCTGAACCCCTGTACATCCATAAGCCAATTCTTCAGTAATTAAACAACCATCAAAACTTCCAAGTCCAAGACCTCCTACAGTATCAAAATGTTTTAACACATTATAATATGTAGTGCATCATGATAGAAATAAAGGTAAATGATTTTAATTGTTTTCAATATGACCCAGAATTTGTTTTAGAAGGAAATTCGCAATATAATATCTACACGTGTTCTGGCTGGCACAATAAGAAATTATACTTTTCTAAGGCAAGCTCTAAAATTTTCAAAAACATACTATTTGTAACTTGAATCTATATTCTTGTTCTAACTTGATTCTGTTAAAATTCAATTCAACTCCAAAACTGGGTCTGAGGAAAAGAATGATAGTTCACAAAAAAGACTCAATAAAATCTAATATAGAAAGTAGGATTAAAATGCAACAAATTGGCTGGGTGCAGGGGCTCACGGTTGTAACCCCAGTACTTTGGGAGGCCGAGGCGGGCAGATCAGCTGAGGTCAGGAGTTCGAGACCAGCCTGATCAACATGGAGAAACCTCATCTCTACTAAAAATACAAAATTAGCTGGGCATGGTGGTGCATGCCTGTAATCCCAGCTACTCGGGAGGCTGAGGTAGGAGAATCGCTTGAACCCGGGAGGTGGAGGTTGCCATGAGCTGAGATCACACCATTGCACTCCAGCCTGGGCAACAAGAGTGAAATTCAGTCTCAGATAAAAGAAATAATAAAAAAAAAATGCAACAAATTGACCAACTCTAGAAACAGAAGTTACCAAAGTTTAGGTGCAAGTTAAGGTCAGAACCAGTTAGAAGAAGGAAAAATACATCCAAGTATGGAGTACAAGCTTCCAAAAGTGGGCAAACATTGTAGTCTAAGCAGGAATACAAAGGATTTGAAAAAAATGACTGAGTAAAGTTCCATAGTTTTTCCTAATCATATGCATTCCAGTATTAAAAATATAAAGAAAGCTTACCACAATTCTCTGGAATGTGTGTATTCATTAAACCAAGTTCCCAGGCTCTTCTAATTAGGGGGACTGGATACTAGGAGAAAAAGGAAAGAACTGAGTTATAATATATTTTAAAATCCAGAGAGTTTGATTATATAATCTTATAAAAAATGTAAAAGATTTTTCTCTTTTTAAAATGTATATACCTACTTCACCAGTTTTATCATATTCTGCAGCAACTGGGATTATTTCTTCTCTGGCAAATTTACGAGCAGTAGCTTGAAATTCTTTCTGCTGTTCAGTGAGCTCTAAGGGAAAGTTATTTAGAAAGGGAAAGTTATTTAGAAAAGGTTAAAATTGGATAACAAGTTAAGGAAAAATGTCCTATGGAGTCAGTATATGGAAATATGTATTTATAGTGGGGACTTTAACCCTTGATTAATCCGAAAGTCAGACTACAGTGCATTTTTTGACTAATCAAGAGTTCACTACACAACATAAATGAACCTATGTCAATACAAATGCTAAAGGAAATAGGTAAGTAACTTTCACAAATGATTAATAGATTGTAACCCATAGAGCTCAAGTTAGCTTTTCTTTTCCAATTGGTGATATAAAAAATATTTAACTTATTATTAGTTTCTAAGCCTATTTATCAAATGTTTACTAACACTGAAGTGAAACTAACATAGAAGATATATCCCTGATCACAAAAATCAATCTAATAGATGAAATACAGTGACCATAAAGCAATAAAACTTATTTCAAAGTGTCAGATAAGAATATCAATATCATAATTTTCATTTTACCTTTTTTTCTTTTTGAGACAGTCTCACTTTGTCACCCAGGCTGGAGTGCAGTGGTATAATTATAACTCACTGTAGCCTTGACCTCTGGCCTCAAATGATCCTCCCACCTCAGCCTCTCAAAAGCTGGGACCACAGGCACATGCCACCATATCTGGCTAATTTTTGTAATTTTTATAGAGACAGGATTTTGCCATGTTACCCAAGCTAGTCTGGAACTCCTGGGCTCAAGTGATTCGACCATCTATGCTGGGAGCCACCTTGCCCTGTCCTTTTTTTTTTTTTTTTTTTTTTTTTTTTGAGAGAGTTTCACTCTTGTTTCCCAGGCTGGAGTGCAATGGCATGATCTTGGCTCACCGCAACCTCTGCCTCCAGGGTTCAGGCGATTCTCTTGCCTCAGCCTTCCAAGTAGCTGATACTACAGGCATGCGCCACCACGCCCGGCTAATTTTGTATTTTTAGTAGAGATAGGGTTTCTCCATGTTTGTCAAGCTGGTCTCAGAACTCCTGACCTCAGGTGATCCGCCCACCTCGGCCTTCCAAAGTGCTGGGATTACAAGCATGAGGCCACCAAGCCCAAGCTTACTGCTCCTTTAAACTCAGACATGTTTATAAATTAGCACAAAGCCACTGGTAAAAGTTGTAGAAAGGTTTTCCAAAAGACAATAACAACATAAAATCCTGCTGCAATGCTAATAAATGGTGTCCAAATAATTTGTTTACTTAAAATAAGGGATTATTACTATAAAATCAATTAAATTAGTATGGTGGCTTGACTGAGGACAGGAGCCAATTGTTAACTGCATTTTTTCAAATCCCTGGTATCCTTGTGTTTTAATGTGGTTGCATCTAATGTCAAAGACTAGGTAAAATTTAAAAGAGCTAATTGGGTATTTCAAGCAAGAAAAATGAGAGCAAACACACAGAAGAATGTTACTAATCACTTGAATGGGGATGTGAGAAATAACATATAAAAGTAGAATTTTGGTGCTGAATTGAAGAGCATAAGATCAAATGTCTCTTTTTACAGATAAACTAATGCAGAGTAAGGAAATTCTAGTCCCTCAGTCTTAAAATGAATTAGCAGAAGTATACTTAAGGTGCGGTGGCTCACGCCTGTAATCCAAGCACTTTGGAGGCCAACGCAGGCGGATCACCTGAGGTCGGGAGTTCAAGACCAGCCTGACCAACATAGTGAGACCCCGTTTAGAAAAAAAAAAAAAAGAGTTTCAGTCCAGTGTTCTCTATATCACAGCTCTACTTCTAAGATGGGTGCCAGTTGATATCAATCTTGCAGGTAGATAGAGGGTAGAGAAAGTCTGGGCACAGTCGCTGACATCTATAATCCCAGAATTTTGGGAGGCTGAGGCAGGTGGATCATTTGAGGCCAGGAGGTTGAGTCCAGCCTGGGCAACATAGCAAGACTCTGTCTCTACAAAACGTTTAAAAATTTAAAAAATCAGCTGGGTGTGGTAACATGGGCCTGTTGTCCTAACTGCTCAGGAGGCTGAGGCCAGAGAATCCCTGCAGCCCCTGAGGTCAAGGTTGTGGTGAGCTATGATCACATCACTGCACTCTAGCTTGGGTGACAGAGTGAAACGCTCTCTTAAAAAAAAAAATGGCCAGGCCAGGTGGCTCATGCCTTTTATCCCAGGACTTTGGGAGGCCAAGGCAGGCAGAATACAAGGTCAGGAGATCGAGACCATCCTGGCTAACACAGTGAAACCTCATCTCTACTAAAAATACAAAAAATTAGCCAGGCATGGTGGCACGCGCCTGTAGTCCCAGCTACTTGGGAGGCTGAAGGAGGAGAATCACTTGAACTTGGGAGATGGAGGCTGCAGTGAGCCGAGATGGCACCATTGCACTCCAGCCTTGGCAACAAGAGTGAAACGCCGTCTCAAAAAAAAGAAAGTAGAAATGACAAGGATGTATTATGTATTATTTATTGAGAAACTACTTTGATCCAGTCACTATATGCTAGGGACTTTAAATACAGCATATAATTTAATTTTCATAGAAATTCTGTATATACATATTATTCCCATTTTATAAAGAAACAGATGCAACTGGTTCAAAGAATAAACCGTACTGAACTTCACAATCTCTCTCCCAATTATATCTACCTCATCCTTTGTCACTCAGTGAATAACCATAGATTTCTCCTGTGAGTCTCTTACTACTGAGCGTAAAATTCTAAGTGACAAGCAATCACACCAAATTAACTGATTATCTCAGTAAGCTCTACTGTCCTGGCTGGGCATGGTCGCTCATGCCTGTAATCCCAGAACTTTAGGAGGCCAAGACGGGTGGATCACTTGAGGCCAGGAGTTCATGACCAGCATTGCCAATATGGCGAAACCTCATCTCTACTAATAATACAAAAATTAGCCAGGCATGGTGGCCCACACCTGTAATCTCAGCTACTTGCGTGGCTGAGGCAGAAGAATCAGTTGAACCCAGGAGGCAGAGGTTGCAGTGAGCCCAGATGGTACCACTGCAATCCCTCCTGAGCAACAGAGCAAGACTGAGTCTCAAAAAAAACAAAACAAAAACAAAAACAGAGATCCATTATCCCAAATGGTTATCCTCACACTGCTTGAAAATTTTCATTTTCTCTAGAAAATGATAGAGAAAGAGAAAAAAAGACAAAGAAAAGAAAAAAAGGAAATTTTCACTTAGGCTGGGCACAGTGGTTCATTCCTATAATCCCAGCACTTTGAAAGGCAGAGGCAGGTGGATCACTTGCAATCAGGAGTTTGAGACCAGCCTGGCCAACATGGCAAAACCCCATCTCTACTAAAAATATAGAAATTAGCCAGGTATGGGCCCACACCTGTAGTCCCAGCTACTCGGGAGGCTGAGGCAGGAGAAACACTTGAACCTGGGAGGTGGAAGTTGCAGTGAGCCATAGCCTGGGTGACAGAGTGAGACTCCGTCTCAAAAGAAAAGAAAATTTTCATTTAGTCTTTGGCTAGAGTCAGAGAAAAAACAACAACAACAACAACACAGAAAATTTTCATTTGGTCTGAGTGCAGTGGCTCATGCCTATAATCCCAGCACTTTGGGAGGCTGAAACAAGAGGACTGGTTGAGCCCAGGAGTTCAAGACCAGCATGGGCAACATAATGAGACCTCATCTTTAAAAAAGAAAAGAAAAGAAAACTTTAAACTGTGGCTCAAAAAAAACCTTTATAAAGAAAAGGGAAAGATCTTTTTAAAAAAACAACAACAAATAATAAAACAATCACTCTAGAGAACTTTGAGATTGTCATTTGAACCTAGCTGTAAGTTAGCTCAGCTGCTTTTAACTATGTTATGAGACCAAATGAATTGAGTAAATAACTTTTAACTACAGGAAAAATAAAAAATTTGAAGAAGCACTTTAGAAGGCCAAGAATGCCAAAGATAGATATTATTATTTCAAATTTTGTGCTTGTGGTTTTCATTTTATAGAGGACAGAGGAAGAAAAATCAAATTCCTTTTCCCTATAACAACCACATGGCTCCCTGGTCCCAGGAGTGAGAACTTCATCTAATAGCACCAAAATTGCAGTTCAGATATATTATAGCAAAAAGAAGCTTTAGCTTATTACCAGGCACCTAGCATTGTAATCTAACAAGTGTTTTAAAATGCATTTGTGGCATTCAAATACGTAAGTTGAAGACTATTCATATACATCAGTAAATCTCATTCATTTTGGGCTAAACATTTAGAAAAAAAAAGGAAGGAACATAAGAAGTGTATATATGCTGCTAACACAGATCTAATGTATAGTGTAGTATACTAAGAAAGAAAATTAGATCAGGAAGAATGGGTGTGACTAATTGTGAACTATATATGAACCATGGACTGGTTCTACTCATTTAAAGACATTATTAAGTTTATTTACAAACATATTCCAAACAAATAAATAGAGCTTCATATATATATGTTTAAAGTCAAAAGATAGAACAGAACATATACCAAAACTAAATCCTAATCCTGGTTCACGTTGTAGAGCAGATTTTGTATGCTGTGATCTCCAGTGAAAACGAGAAATACTTCTCAGGACCTGTAAAGAACACTTTTATTAAAATATGTTTGATAAGTTAAACATCAATCAGATAAGAGAATACTAATAATTATGTGAGTACAGCAACTTGTTTGAGGATACTCATAGTTTTTAGTCATCATTATTTAAATGCTTTCAATCATAATTTAAATAAGCCAATTACCAGCTATCTAAACTCCTATCACAGAGGAGATGTTTGTAAAAAGTAATGAAAATAAAATCAGTGGTATTAACACTATTGAAGTAGAGGGTTTCCAGGACAAACAACAGTTAAGGGTAGTAGTAGAAGTAGGACCACTATTCTGGGTATCTTACAAGCTCCTAGGACATTGATGATTGGAGAGTTGGGGTGGGGAGAACAATAGCCTGGAAGTGAACATACCGTGTTCAAGAGTTGCCTAGTCCATCAACTTTGATACCCTGTCCCTGTAAGCCTCCCATGCATGCCTCTGGGAACCTTCCCCTCAGAGGATCTCATTTTTTAGGATACCCTATTCTAACAAAACGAATTAGCATAAAACCATATTCTGTATTTTCTGCTTATTGTCTACAGGCACTGTTACAGTGTTCTAAGCAAGGAGTCACTAAACTATGGCAGCCAATAGTTTTGTAAATAAAATTTTATTGGAACAAAGCCACATCATGCTGTCTATTGCTGCTTTCACAGCAGATCTAAGTAGTTGCCACAGAGACCATGTGGTTCACAAAGGAAAAACATTGACTATCTGCTCCTTTACAAAAAACGTTTGCCAACCCTGTTCTAAACTACTAATACACTACTTGTCTTAGTATCTGAAATATACTCATATTTCTTCAAAGGAACATATTAAAAAAATCAAATATACATATATCATTGCTTTGCATTATTGCTTTGCATTTTTATATTCATGACAGTTTAATGGATACAAAAGTAAACATTTGTATTTATTAAAGCTGCCAAACTGGAGACCACAATGGTGTTCCTGAGTAAAGGTTTTGGGACAGCCAAAATTACACAATTTTCACTGTAAAATATTTTGATTGAACTATCTGGCAATTTTAATAAGCTTAGATACTAAGAGAAAAGAGAAGCTGAAGAATATACTAAAGTTTCTACAATTTAACTTATGTTTTTCAAAATCTGTAAAAAGAAACTGTCTTTGTAGATGACAATTTCAACTTATAAAGAGAATTTCCTACGTGTAAGGTGACAAAATAATTGTCAAATATTTGTTACTGAAACAGAGCTTTCAAAATAACATACCTCATACTATAATTAAAAAAAACACAGAGCATGAAAGCTCACATTTTCTTTGCAACTTCATTAATCTTATTTTGAAAGTGAAACAGTTTCTCTGGTCTTCATTGTCTAGTAGTCACAGACCAAATCTATTCTTGTTTACAGTCACCTTAGACAGGTTAATTCACTGAATCCCAGGTCAAGCCTATGATGAAGTCATTATTTTTATTCCAATTTCACATGTGAAGAAACGGCTCAGAAAGTCAACTAAATTAGGCAAGTTACTCTACTCTTAGCGCAACCAGGATTCTAACATTTACTATCAAGAGCCCATGCTATTAGTCACCTTGCCATATTGATCTTTCTATTGGTCTCCTAATTGGTCACTAAGTTCCATAACAAAGAAAAACATCCCACAAAAATCAGAACCAAAAAACCTGACTCTATTATACATACGCTTTTGAATACCACACACAATATAAGAACTCAAGCCAGGTTAAATGGTCTACTGAGAATTTTTTTTTTTTTTTTTGGCAGAGTCTCCCTCTGTCACCCAGCCTGAAGCAATTTTGGCTCACTGCAACCTCAGCCTCCTGAGATTACAGGCATATGCCACCACGCCCAGCTAATTTTTCATATTTTTTAGTAGAGATGGAGTTTCCCTATGTTGGCCAGGCTGGTCTCAAACTCCTAGCTTCAAGTGATCCGCTGGCCTAGGCCTCCCAAGGTGCTAGGATTACAAGTGTAAGCCACCGCGCCCAGCCAACTAAGAGACTTTATTTTCTGAGACGGAGTTTCACTCTTGTAACTCATGCTGTACTGCAGTGATGCAATCTTGGCTCACTGCAAACTCTGCCTCCTGGTTTCAAGCGATTCTCCCGCCTGAGCCTCCCGAGTAGCTGGGACTACAGGCCTGTGCCACTACACTCGGCTAATTTTTGTATTTTTTAAGTAAAGCTGAGGTTTCACCATGTTGGCCAGGTTGGTCTCCAACTCCTGACCTCAGAAGATCCGCCCGCCTCAGCGCCCCAAAGTCCTGAGATTACAGTCGTGAGATGCCGCGCCCGGCCCGAGAGACTTTAAATAGGGAAAAAGTCACTTCACATATGACTGTTCAGGAAAATGTGTTACATAGAACAAAGTGCAAAGGTTGCTATTACCAGAATACAATGCCCATCAACCTGTTAGTTACATAACAGAGTTAGTTAACTAGAGAGGTGGTTTACAAATAGAAAACAGATATATCACGGGATCTAGACTTACGATTGCCGAATTTGAATCGAGGTTCCACAGCTATATTTATGGCCTTAGGTTACAAACTGCTTATAGCTTCCATTCAAAATCGAAAAATAGGGCTAATCTCAGTGTGTATGTTGGGATGTTTAAAATAAGATAATGTTTTCAAAGCCTAATGCTATATAAATATTGGTTTTATTACTACGGGCTCTCTGTCTAGAACAATGGAATTTTAAACATCGAAACGGCACCACTAGAATTAAACATTCTGTGCATTTCTTAGAAATATATGAGTGTTAGTTTTATGAGTGAAAGAAGAAAAAAAAGAAATAAGTTTTCTATATCAGGTTTTTTAGCTCCTTCCTTGGAGGCTGATAAATCTACTTTTCTGGTGATGGAGTTAAAAATAGCTAAAATCCCCCAATTTCTGCCTTCACTGCATATTAACTTGTATAAAAGCAGCAAAATACGGGCAGCAATTCTTTAGGATTATTCTAAAACCGCAGCTTTTTTGGTCAAAAACATAACTTTAAATGACATCTAAATGGCAGTCACGTGAACATACCAAGAATATTTAAGATCCCAAAATGCATCTAGTGACAAACATATTTAGAATCTGTAAGACACAATACTAGAATATACAGACAAGTTCACATACAATTCTGCGGTAAATTTTTTCTTTTGCTTTTTTTTCCCGTAAGCCAAGTGGACGCGTCCTCCCCCATATTACACAACGAAAAGCTTATTAAATATATTAAGTATCTCAAGGAGTAAGTAGCTGCTCCATTTTCCTTTTTCCCGTGGTTCTGACACAGAGACAGGTTCACTTCGGAAAAAAGTGGGATTCCTGGGGTAAATACTTGGAGGGTTCCCGGGCCAGAGAAAGAAAAACGATATTCTAAAGAGAGGATGCAGCCTATAAAGGGGTCTGCTGAGGGGAGGATACGGGAAAATGAAACTCCGGACTACATTACGTCCCGTGGTAGGAGGCATGAAAGCGGGACCGGGGTCCCCTAGGCGGGCTCCTTCCTCAGACCGGCTTCTCAGTCTTCCGGGCCGCACTTATTTTTGGCCCGTGACCACACACCACAATACTCATGCCCCAGCCCCACCGCAACGCTGGACTCCCTCTCACCCTGCAGCATCGCACGAACCCCGCTGCCATGCTGGCTCCCTTTCCGGCCACTCGGACAGTAAGACACCGGTCAGCGACTTCACAGACTCCACAAGCCCTGGCCCCCTCTGGACCCGCCCACCAGGGCCCGTGGGCGGGGCGGAAGTAGGCGGCTGGGCCGCCGGAGGAGGGGCGCAGCTCAAGGTAGGGTAGGAGGGGTCGCCGGCGCCGGGTTTCCAACGCCTGCTCCGTGACGCTGGCCTTCGCGATTGGTACCACTTAAGGAGGGGGTGCACCCCCTCTCCGGGCAGTCCCTCATAAGCCCGGTCTAGTTCTCTGCGTTCCCACGTTTCGCCCTCTCTGTGGGACGCTGAGGCTGACAGCCGCCCCAAGGGAGGCGGGGCAGGGGAGGGGCCGGCGGCGGATCTGGGAGGATCGGGTGGCGCCCAGCGGTGGAGGACTTGCGGCGCGGTGCAGGACGGGAATTTGGGTGAGAGGGCGCGGCGCGGGCCTGGAAGGAGACGGGCCCCCGTGGTTAGCCCTGACCTTCACCCGAAGAGAACGGTCAAACCCAGATCATGTCTCCTTGGCAGGTTCAAAGTACTAAAACATTGTATTCTCAAACGCTGGACCTAAAGCGAAAGGATGTTTGTATTTCGAAAGAATTTAATTTCTTAGGTAAATTAGACTTTTCCGCATATTCCCGAGGCTTTTTATGACTTGTCCACTGGTGTGGATGTGGTGTCCTTGGAAATCCGGGTGCGATATGAGGCTGTCCAAAGTTCCTGGTTTAGCGAATGATGTTTGGAAGTGAATGTCTCCCTGAAGAATTCTACTTGAAGTCATTCTCTCTTCCAGTGAGACCCTGAGTTTTGATATGGTAGCTGGAATGTTTTAAAACGGGTATCTGTAAAGCTATCCAGGTTTAGATACCTTGTGGAAGCTAATGAAAGCCCAAATGCAAGCCTGCAGTGTAAATGTTTCCCATGTTACTTAGGACTTTGTCCTTTCATTGCTGCCATCCTAGTTTAGGCCTTCAGCACTGCACCCCTAAATCTTATACTACCTTAACATTTTCTTTTGCCTAATAAAGATCACCCATTAAATTCATTCTAATTTGGCTGTTAAATTTTTATATCCTATGATTGTATTTCCCTATTTTGTCCTCTGGGAATTTATAGTGTGTTAATTCTGGGTACAAGGCAGAATATTAATTAAATGCTGTATTCAAAGCAAAAGTACCAGGAAAATTCAGAAAAGGAATAAAGAGCTGAGTTTGTCCTGGTGTGGGCAAGAAAGCCTTGAGTGGTAAGTAAAACACAAAATGGACTCTTAAAGATGAACAGGAATTGTCTATGCATGTCTTCTTTGTTCGAATTTCTCATTCTGAACATTTTAAACACAGAAAAGGTGAACGAAAAGCGCAAAATCACCCATACGCCTATTGTAACCGCCCAATAGATTCACCTTGCCCACTGCCTAGACAGAGCCCTTTTATCAAGACAGGGGTATTACAATAAAGGGTAGTTAACACAGAGGCTGTGTGGGAGATGGGAATTTTATTATTATTAAAATCAGTCTTCGCCAGCATTTGCAGATGAGCGTTTTTAAGAACTTAGTGTAGGGAAGCCAGTGAGCCAGGAGTGCTGATTGGTTAGGTAGATGAAATCACAGGGAATTGAAGCTGTCCTATTGAGAAGAGTTAGTTCCCAGGTGGGGGCCACAAGATCATTGATCTGGGCTGTGCCAGCTGATTCATCAAGTCCAGGATCTGCATAATATCTTAAGCACTGAACTTAGGAGCAATTTAGGGAGGTCAGAATCTTGTCGACTCCAGTTGCCTGACTCCTAAACTATAATTCTAATCTTGTGGCTAATTTGTTAGTTTTACAAAGGCAGGCTAGTCCCCAGCCAAGAAGAATATTTGTTTTGGAAAAGGACTGTTGTCATCTATGTTTTAAACTATAAGTTCTGTAATTGCCCAAGGGGTTCACCTTGCCTCTGCCTAGACAGAGCCAATTTATCAAGACAGAAATTGCAATAGAGAAAGAGTAATTTACACAGAGCCAGCCGTGCAGGAGACCGGAGTTTTATTATTACTCAAATCAGTCCCTTTAAGGATAATTTGGTTGGGGGGGGCGGGGCAGTGAATTGGGAGTGCTAATTGGTTGGTTTAAGGACGAAATCATAGGAAGTTGAAGCTGTTGTTTTTTGCTGAGTCACTTCCTGGGTGAGGGCTGCAGAATTAGATGGCACATCCAGTGGGGCCATCTGGTTGTTAGACATACAGAAACCGGAAAAGACATCTCAAAAGACTTAGGTTCACAATGTTACTTTCAAGACTTATTGGGGAAGTTGCAAATCTTATCACCTCCAAATAATGGCTGGTAATATTTAGAATTCCAGCCCCTCTCATCTTGACTTGGTAGCTGGCCTTTCATTTGTTTTACAAGACTAGTTTAGCCTTTGGGGAAGGCTATTATATAAACTATACACTAAATTCCTTCCCAAAGGTTGCTTGGCCTATGCCCAAGAATGAACAAGTATAGTTTATAGATTAGAAGCAAGATGGTCAGTTAGGTCTGATATCTTTCACTGTCATAATTTTCTCAGTTATTTCTGCAAAGGTGGTTCCAGTCCCTCCCAAAGTTAGTTCAACCTACACCTGGGAATGAACTAAGCTTAAAGATTAGAAGCAAGATGGAATTGGCTAGGTGAGATCTCTTTCACTGTCTCAGTCATAATTTTGCAAAAGTGGTTTCACTATTGAAGCAGCTACGTTGTCTGGGGGATATACCTGGGGTTCATCATTGCATGCCAGGAAAACTGGGGACATGGACCCACATGAGGAGTTTAGGAGTGGAGGTTTAATAGGCAGAAAAGAAGAGAAACAGGAACAGCTCTCTCTATAGAGAGGGGCTCTGAGTGGAAAGGACCTGCAGGTGGTGGATGCACTGAATTTTATGGTCAGGTTTGAGGAGGTGGTGTCTGATTTATAGAGGGCTCACAGATTGATTTGATCAGGTATGATGTTTACATAGTACATGGGGAAGGCTGGTTGCTGTACCCTAATCTTATGCAAATGGGGTTTCCAATTGATTGGCACTATCTTGTCTGCTTCTTACTATACATGTTATTGGCAGAGAAGGGAAGATGGAGCCACCATCTTGAACATGTCTAGTCCCTAGCTCCTGCCAGCATTCACTCTTGCAAACTCCCAACTTGCCTGCCTATGTCTGCAGCTCCACTTGACAGGCTGCTCTTCATTAGAAAATGATTTGCAGCTGCTTTTCATTAAAAAGAAAAGCCTCACCAAGGACTCCCATAGCTGTACTGCCTAAATAATTTCTTCTTAACTCCTTTATCACTATCACCTAGGTTCAAATATTTTTCCATATTTATATATTTATATGTGTACCTACGTGTGTGTGTTTTGGTTGTTGGTTTTTGTCAGATCTGTAAGTTGTAGGTAAGACACTTCAGTTCTAAATACTTTAGCAATATGTCTCCTACGAGGACATTTTTCTATGTGACCATTTCCTATAAAACCTTTACCATACCAATGAAAACAATTATTCACTACTATTATTTAATGTCCAGGCAATATTTACATTTCTCCAGTTGTCCAGTTGTTTCCAAAATACCTTTTGTATATAGGTTGTTTTTGAACCAGGATTCTATGGATCATTGCCCATTGCAGTTGGGCTTTAACTTTCTTCCTTTAAGAACAGCAGGTCTAACCACCTTCTATTTTGTAATGCCATCTCAGCCAACGAGTCCACTTGCTCAGCTAATTTGGTGATGGAATTTTCCAGATGGGTAATATCTGCATCTATTTGGTGTGACAGAGTTTTAAAATTTTGGTCCCCAGTGACTAAGGCAGATATTCCCAGAGCTGTGGACCCCGCTATTCCAAGTCCCACTAGTAGGGGTATAATTATGGGGGCCCGTTTCCAACGTTTGTCGGTATCGGGCGCTATGAGAATCTCACCTTGGGGACCACTATAAACATTTACCCGGGGCAGTATATACACGGGGGTACAAAGAATGGGTTTTGAGGAATTGCTGAACTGGTAGGTGGAAATGCAGCTCGTGAGGCCAAAAGTACAGGCGAACCAAACAGTCTGGTGCAATGTAGTAGAAGCTTGTCCGGCTATAACTCAAAATGAAAGTGTTTTTGCAGAAACG
>CAUYLG010048302.1:0-58643 GCA_963573385.1 Cacajao melanocephalus | reverse complement strand
ATAAGTGGGAGTTGAACAATGAGAACAAAGAGGGGGGAACATCACACACTAGGGCCTGTCAGAGGGTGAGGGACTAGGGGAGAGATAACATTAGGAGAAATACCTGATGTAGATGACGGGGTGATGGATGCAGCAAATCATCATGGCATGTGTATACCTTTGTAACAAGCCTGCATCTTCTACACATGTACCCCAGAACTTAAAGTATAATAATAATAATAATAATAATATTGAAATGTTTATAAGTATCACATCTTCATGTGTTTGTAGCTTTTATTACATACCATGTCCATTGTCTCTTATTTTTTAATTTAAATTCTATTTTCTGGTATTAGTAGAGCCAGATATACTCTTTTATTGTTGTTGATGTTACTATTTACATGGGATGTGTTCACTTACAACCTCTTTGTGTCATTGGATTAAAGTGAGACTCTCATAAACAGCATATATTGGATCATGTCTTATTTTTATCCATTGTCCTAACCCTTACATTTTATTGGATAGTTTAATTCATTTACATTAAATGTAATTTCTAATAAGAAAGTATTTTCAACTTTCATTTTGGTACTTACTTTTTATATTTCTTACAGCTTTATTTCCCTCACTTATTGAACCACTGCCTTCTTATATGTTTAGCTGATTTTTCTAGTAAAATGTTTACATTCCCTTCTCATTTTCTTTTCTGTGTATTTAATAAGACCTTTCTTTGTAGTTACCATGGGGATTATACTTAACAATCTAAAGTTATATAACACTCTAATTTGAATTTATAGGGGCTTAACTTCAATAACATGGAAAAACTGTTCCTATGCCGCTCCACCACCACCCCTTTCTGTTATTTATGTCACAAAACTATAGGTTTATAAACCATGTGTCCAAACACATAAAATAATAATTGTTTTTAATGAGTCAGTATCTTAAATTATGTGAAAAATAAAATGTAGAGAAAAACCAACGTTGGAATAACACAACTTTTAGATTAGTAATTGTTTTTGTAAAAAATATATTTGCCTCTTAAACCATGTAGAAAACAAAAATGTAGGATTACAAATCACTTAAACAAAAATACTAGCTTTTACAATAGGCCATTTATCTGTCATTACTGAGATCATTCTTTCTTCAACAGCTTTGACTTATTTTCTAGTGTCTTTCATTCCAACCTGCCAGACTGACTTTTGTTAGTATTTCTTGCAGGGCAGCTCTAATGGTAATGACCTTTCCTGAGCTTTTTTAAAATCTGAGAACGTCTTAATCACTCCTGATTTTTGAACAGAAGTTTTACCAGATACATGATTCTGGGTTGACTTTCTTTTCTTTTAGCACTTTAAATATATTAACCTACTTCCTTTTGGCATCCAGAATTTCTTATAAGTAATTTGCTGAGATGTATGTGATGAGTAACTTTTCTCTTGTGACTTTCAAAATTCTCTCTTCATTTGTGTATTTTGAACATTTAATTCTGAGTTTTAGTGTAGATCTCTGACTTTCTCAATTAGAGTTAACTGAGCTTCTTAGATGTCCACATTAATTTTATTCATCAGATGAGAAAAATTTTGGCCATTATTTCTTCAAGTAATTTCTCTGCTACTTTCTCTCTATATAATTTTTTCTGGAAATGCCCACCATGTAAATATCAGTTTACTTGATATTGTCTCACATTGTTTGACTTTCTCTTTTCTTAATCTTTTTCTTTCTGTTCCTCAGACTTCATAATTTTAATTGCCCTTTCTTCAAGCTCTCTGAATCCTGTTTCTGCCTATTCTAATCTGCCTTTAATCCTTCTAGGGAATTTTTCATTTCAGTTATTGTATTTTACAGCTGTTGATTTCTTTTAAATTTCTTTTAGATTTTCTATATCTTTATTGTTATTTTCATTTTCTTCATACATTCCTTTTTTCAGTATCTTTAAAATAGTTGCTTCAAACTCTTTGTATAGTAGGTCCATCATCAGATCTTTCTCTATAACAATTCCTGTTGATTTATTTTTGTTTGTTTGTTTGAATGTACTATACATTCCTATTACTTGATATGCCATTTTTACCATAAGCTGTCTCTATGCTGATAATCAATCTGAGGTATAAACGTAGTCTTCCCAGGTCGTTTTCTGAGCCTATATCTTTTCCTGGTCCTGTGCAGTCACTGTTTAATTTTCCTCATATATGCAGTTGCTAGTCTTTCATGTCTGGTTCCCAGGGAAAAGAGAGAGAGAGAGAGAAAGAAAGAAAGAAAGAGAGAGAGAAATAAAGGAGACAGTGGTCAGGGGGCAGGGTAGATGAAACATTAGTCCTTTAAATCCCATGGGTGTCACTTCGGATACAGGGAGAGGGCTTTGCCACAATGGGGGTTGGTACAACAACAAAGACTGCTCCTCTCTTTTCACCTCTCTTTGCAGTTATTCACCACAGGCAGCAGTAAGTGATCAGAAGAAATATTCCTACTATTTGGAGAATTGGATCCTTACTGAGCTTCCCCATGTATTTTGAAGCTACTCCAGGAACACATGCACAACTCACTGCCATAGCTAAAATGGACCCAAATTAACTAAAATGCACAGCCTAAGCCTTTCACTGGAAATTGAAATCCTTCAATAGACTTCAGAGTTCCAAAAGAGTTATATGAGCAAGATTCTGTCGGCGCCAGTATTTAGGTGGGGAGGAATATTCCCTGTATCGCCAAGATACTCTGCCATCATCCCCAAATTCCTGTTGCTAATCCAGAACTTTCTCAAGTATTTCTTAAATGGATGATGGTGATTATCAAGGCACTATGGTATTTACAGACCTTTGGAAATGTTTAGGATAATTATGTGACAATCTTGTTTTTAAATGTCAAGATTCATGGTAGAAATGACAATCTTTTGAGACAATATAAAATTATGATACAAAATTATAGATTGAATATAATCTTTAAATATAATATAACCTTTAAAATATATAAGCAAGCAAGGTATAATGGTTTTCAAAGTTCTTTAGAGAGAGTTCAGAAAAAATGTTTGCAGCCCACCACACCTGAAATCATAAGTTTTCATGCTAATGATAAGTTTTCACACTTTTCCAGAAAACTTACGTAACAAATCTCCTGTAAATTATTTCTATGGATCACCCATATACTCAGAAGTTGCCCAGATAGAGGAAGGAAGGCAAGACATAAGTAGATTTGGAACTTATGATCAGATATGAAAATACAAGTGGTGAGAAAGACAGTCAAATTAGTAACAATAACAACAAAAAGTTGCTTTATATAATTTGTGAATATAGTTTATTTTTCCTTCCTGCATTTTTGTTAGCCATGACCTAGTTTTAGGTTATTAAATTTGAAATTGTTACTCTATTAGTCTAAGATATACTCAATGAATGTATACAGTGTTCTTCTGTTTTACTTCAGGACAATGTTTCATTTATGAAATCAACTAATAACATTGATAAATCTGTAATATCCAGCTATACCCCAAGGCATTGAGAATAGGACATGACAATGGCTTAAGGGGGAAGGAGTAATGAAGAATAATAAATCATGTCCCCTGGCATGGGGAACATAAACCCAGAATTCTCTTTTAAAATATTTATTTTTTTTGAATCCTGGAAAAAATTTGGTTGTTTAGAATTACGTGCTTGCTCAAATATTTTCTCTAATTGCGGATCTTCTTTTTTCATTCAGTTCCCAATAAAAAATTATAAATTTTTTTATTCTGTCTTCCACTGATGAAAATTAAGTCCTTCAGTGTTTCCTTAGATTTATATGAAGACTATCTATATAGAAATACTTTCTGTCAGGGATTCTGTAAATTATGGAGAAATGCCTGTGGATCTGTGCCATCCGGAAAGCCTTAAGGTGGAAGCAGAAATATCTTTGTGTTGCTCCTTTCAGTTCAAAAGATTCTTTCTCTCTAAATGACCAACTTCTCACTGGAGACAGCTCTGAAAATACATGAGATATTGTTAATAGATATTAATTTAGCAAAGGTATGTTTTAAGGTCACAGTGTTCAGTATATTTACTAAATAATTATTGGACTTGACCCCTGCAAATAAAAATATCTTATTACAGAAATAAACTTTAACAGAATCATTTTATTGTTTAGAACAGCAAAAAAATAGTTGTTATTTATTGGTTTAATGAGCTACTTTTACCTGCCTATGTCCGTAATTGTTTTTCTGGTTATGCTTGAGGAATCAAGCACTGGTCTTTGAAAGGTTTTGGATCCATGAATAAGAGGAGCAAAGGCTAAAATCTATTTCCTGAACTAAGGCAGGTTAGCTTCAAGCCTTATGTGCATGAAATCCTTTTAATCATTTCACATTGCTTTGTCCTTTCTGTCTTCTCACCCACTGGTCATCTCCCTCACATAGTCTCATGTGTACATTATTTTCATACTTTCAATCTTAAGAATATTGATGCATTTGATTGCCATATTCAATCAGACTTAATTTTACTTTTATATTTAATACATTTTATATATTTTATTAATTTATTATGTGATTTTATGCGAACATTTCCAAAATGATTAAAAGCAGATATGTTTAATTTTTTTGCTAAACACTTTTGCATATTCACTGTGTGTCACAAACCACATAATGATGCTAGAGTTTGAAAGATACCTTTAAAATCTTATCTTTAAATGAATAACATGAATAATGTAACTACATAAAGTATGGGGAGTTTATAACATAAAACAATATGTATTATTGCACTCAGAAAATGGTGTGCTACAGGGAATACTGACAGAAAAGAATGAAGATTACAGTGACGATAATGCTGATACTAATATCTACTCATTGTGTAAACCTTAGATATATCTGGCCTTCTAATTCCCTTAAGCATTTACAGTAAAACACTGCAGTCAATGAAATGTAGATGCAATGTTATGTGTAGTTGTCCTTGTCCTCCACTTGTAAATCTGTCCCCACTACAAACCTCAAACCATTATTTTCTCCTCCTACTGTATCAAAAGTGACTGACTAAACTTCTTACCTTTTAATGGAAGTGTGTAGGGAAAATCTGGAAATGAGTGAATGTTTGGGGTGGGACCTATGGTAGCTGTTATTCCAGAGCAGCCACTGCACACTGAGTCCTCTCACGCTGAGCTGAACGTGGTCGCTAGAATATGGCAAGTAGTCCTTTACAGAAACTAAATTGGAGGAGCTCAGCTGAACCCTCAGGTCTTCTGGGCAGCTGCCAGTGTGGACCTCCCTGGTCATTCATGAACTTTGTCGTGTCATTTCACATACTGCATTGTACTGGGGCTGTACGTAATTTTCTAATTTAATCCTCATAACAACCTTCTGCAGTAGTCATCCATATTTCCATATTACTTCTTCTACTTTTTTTTTTTTTTTTTTGAGATAGAATCTTGCTCTGTTGCCAGGCTGGAGTGCAGCGGCATGATCTTGGCTCACTGCAGTAACTGCATCCTGGATTCAAGTGATTCCCCTGCCTCAGCCTTGGAAGTAGCTAGGATTACAGGGATACGTTCCCATGCCTAGCTAGGTTTCATATTTTTAGTAGTGACAGAGTTTTGTCATGTTGGCCAGGCTGGTCTTGAACTCTTGACCTCAGGTGATCCACCTGCCTCAGCCTCCCAAAATGTTGGGATTACAGGCGTGAGCCACCACACCTTGCCTACCTCTTCTATTTTTACATAGGAATAAATACAGATACAGCAAGTTGAATCAGTTGCTCAAGATAAAGTAGTGATTCTATGGTAAAACAGGGTTTAAAATTCATACATTTTAGCTTTGCTCCTGAGTGACTATGAAGATGATTTTGTAAATTAAAATATAAAGGAAAAAGGGGGCAGTTATATGTGAAATAAGCTATGGACCATAAGAACAAAAAAGTTATTTAATTCTTTCTTTAATACAAATCCAGATTGATAAATAATACAAATTCAAACTCACAATCCATCTCATACTGTGGATATTAAAGCAGACGTCAGGAAAGTTAAATTGTGAATTTTAAAAGCAGGACAATACTTCATTAGTATGCCTTAAGATCTACAGGCATCATGATATTTAAGATGCCTCATGATATCCTGGAGTACCAAAAAGTATTTAAAATTAAATAAATATAACATTAAGAATCTCAAGTATTAGGCTGGGCGCAGTGGCTCATGCCTATAATCCCAGCACTTTGGGAGGCCAAGGCGGGTGGATCAACAGAGGTCAGGAGTTCCACACTAGCCTCGCCAACATGGTGAAACTTCGTTTCTACTAAAAATACAAAAATTAGCTGAACATGGTAGTCCATGTCCGTAGTCCCAACTACTCAGGAGGCTGAAGCAGGAGAATCATTTGCACCTGCAAAGCGGAGATTGCACCACTACACTCCAGCCTGGGAAACAGAGCATGACTCTTTCAAAAAAAAAAAAAAAAAAGAAAAGAAAAAAAAAGAAACTCAAGTGTTAGAAATAAGATTCATTTATATGAAAACATATTGAGCTTTTCCTTTTACACGATAACTGGCAAATCTCATACCCTCATGACCACTTGGCTTTTCCACTTACTAAATGCTGTGTTGAGGATGACTAAACACCAGCCCTGAGAGCTGAGAAACAGGCCATCAAAGGGAAATTAATAACTGATTCACCTGAAAAATATCCCAGATTCACCCCTGGTTGAATTACACTCCAGCGTGTCTTTCTTGACTGCTCTTCTAGATCAGCTGTCCAAAGAGGACCATAAAAGAGGCAGCTGGCAGAAGGAAGCTGGGATGGACTAGGCTGGCAGTCTGACCTAAGGGAATTGAAATCTTTAGCATCACTGGAGAAATTCATCATTTATAATTGAATCAGGTAAAGACAAAATGTAAACTTGGAGGCCTTCCCCACTTTCTACACTCTCCAACCCAGACATTAAAAGGAAAGCACTACAAAAGGGAGCACCATAAAGGGTGGAATAAGGATATTCATAAATCAAGGGAAAGAGGAAGCAGAAATCTAGGTCTCTTTGGGCAGCATTTTCCTTGACACCAGGAACTGGGGTAGCAGCTTGCTGATTCTCATGTTGAAATTATTATGAGAACTCTCTTTTATTTGAGGTTTAAGGGTCTAAGGAAATTATCCTTTTTTTTTTACCCTTTGTTATTTTTTTCTCCCCTAGCACAAAAAAACAAAAAACAAAAAACATCATTTTATACAAATCGCTTTGAGAATCATCCTTTTCATAATTAAAAAACAAAACAAAACAATCATTTCCCAGACTCCAAGATTCTTCTGATTAATTTTCAAAGCACCAGAGTACTAACTTACCTCAGGGGACAAAAGGATATTTGAAATCTTTACAAAAGCGCACTTACACTGTAGAATGAACTTTGGCCTGATGTTGGACCTGTGGAGAATACTTCAGATGGCTCATAATACTGCCATAACTTCATTTTAAGGTAAACCTCTTCACTGGCACTTCCCATCACTGCCTTACAGAACTGAGAGAAGAGAATACAAAGCTAATATGATAAGCTTGCTGATATCTTGGAGGTCACTTTGTCCAAGCTATGCATTTTATCCTAAAGAAGTGAGGGTGAAGGGCTTCTCCTAACAGCATGTAACTGGTAAGTATGGAGCTGCTAATTCAGCTCTTCTGATTTCAAGTACCATTTATTATTTCCAACCTACCTCTTTGAGAGAATGAGGAAGCACGAAGGATACTATATGAACCCAATGTTTCACACAATCTTGCTGTGTTAGTCCGTTCTCTCATGGAACTACCTGAACCTGGGTAATTTATGAAGAAAAGAGATTTAATTGACTCACAGCTCTGCAGGATGTACATGAAGCACAGCTTGGAGGCCCCAGGACACTTACAATCATGATGGAAGGCAAAGGGGAAGGAACCATGTCTTACCATGGTGGAGCAGGAGAGAGGGGGAAGGGGGAAGTGCTAACACTTTTAAACAACCAGATCGTGTGAAAACTTATTCAGTATCATGAGAACGGCAAGTGGGAAGTCTTTCCTCTTCATCCAATCACTTCCTCCCAGGTCCCTCCCCCAACACTGGGGATTACAATTCAGAATAATATTTGGGTGGGGACACAGAGCCAAACCATAGCACTAGTGTTCTCACTGGTCAAAAAGGTCATTTGTAATTTTCAAAAAATGTCAACAAGTGGATAAGACAGTTGTATATAGTGAAGAGACAGACATACTAAATTAATTAGGATATAAACTAAGTAATAAAATTATCTTTATTTGAAATAATACTTTAAAAAAGTTAAACACATAATATCATCAAATTCCCACAACAACCTCATAAGAAATGCCATCAATCTACATTGCCTGTAATAATGCAAACAGGTGAATTATTTTAGTAACTTTCTCCAAATCATGACATGCTACAGGGAAAAATCAATGTTTTAAATATCATCTAATGCTAAATCTGCTATAATTTCTACCACTACATTTAATTCTTTCTGCTGTGCTCATTTTAAGCCAGAACCGTTCATGTAAACCACTTCGATGTAGGAATAAAAATGCACAGTTAAGGTAGTTTAAAATACACTTTAAAATTAATTTAACTCTTAAAAGCAGTGACAAAGTAATAATCTTCTATAAAATTGCAAAACACATTATGCCAGATAAGAACACCTTATCACTTGCCCATTACTAACAGCTTTGTATTTGATTCTGTTTGTGTTCATAAATTTCTCTTACGGTCATTTTTATCCTAAGTGTATCAAATAATTTTATTAAGAAACTCACTTAAAAAGTTTACATTCAAGTTTTATTTTCATTTTTTTGCCTACTGGTGGTTTTACTTAACAGTCTAAGAAAATATCATATTCTTAGAAATTTATATGCCTATCAGAATTTTTAATTTGAAAGATTGCATGATACAGTAAAATTATTCTTAATTCAAAAAGCCTTTCTACAGTACAATGAAAATTCAAGAAACACAAGTTTATTACAATTCTAAATGCCATAAATTACTATCTTAAGATTCTAATATAGTATTTATCGATATAATTTTCTGGGTTAACACAAATGCATTTCTCTTATAAGCCATAATATAGTTTCAGATTAGTATAAAATAAAAATAAATTTACCTTCTTTGCTTAATAAATGGAAAAGTGAACCATCAGGAGATTAAAACCAAAATAAGTAAAAAAAAAATTCCTAAAGCTTTCAGATTTGATTGACAGCACTGCCCAAAATAGCATATGATATCTCCTGAAGAATATCATTACATATTGATGATATTTCAAGTTACTAGCCAAGTTGAAACACACACATTTCTGAAGGAATTTTTATCTAAAAGAAAAAGTATGGATGAAATTACTCATAGAGTAATTATAGCTTTAGGATATTTTGAGCCTTTAATATTTTCCCGCTCCAGAGAAAAACTCATAATATTACAGAGAATATAAGATGTGTGACTAAATAAAATAACTATATTTAAACCAAAGAATCCCTTGTCTGCAATTATAACATTTTTCACTTGAAAAAATGAAAAATATTTCCTGATTACAAATGAGTAACAACAACATTTTAACGCTCGAACTCATGTTTAAGACTGATATATATTCTTTACAATGGATGGGAGATGGGTCTTGGAGAAAAATGGTAGCAGGGTTGGGTTTGTTGCTTTTTAAAAACAGATTTGTTGAGTGATATTTTACATGAAATGATATTCACTCATTGTTAAGTATAAAACTCAAAGATTTTTTTGGCAAATGTAGAGTTGCGCAACCATCAAAACAATTTTGTTTAAAAACATTTCCATCACTGTCAAAGCTGCTTTAATTCCCATTGATGGATAATTTGTGCTTTAACTTCATGATTAGACAGTTGATAACTGTATCTCTGAATCTAGCTTTTCTTGAGATTCCATTTAAATTTAGTTACATAATATGTAGTCTCTTGTGTTCACCTTCTGTAACTTAGTAAAAGCTTTGAGGTTCATCCATGTGATGTATCAATAGTTTGTTCCCACTTACAGTTGAATAGAATTCTGTTATCTGGCTATACCATCTTTTGTTTATCCATTCACTTGTAGATGAAATTTGGGATTACAGGCACCTGTCACCACACCCAGATAATTTTTGTATTTTTAGTAAGGCAGGGTTTCATCATGTTTCTTTTATAGCTATTTTGCCATACTGATTTTTGTTGTTATTAAATTTTTAAAATTTGCTTACTTATTTTCTATTTTGACCCTTTCTATACAAATGTTTACTATTTTTAATTATTCTTCTTTATTGGTGATTTTCCCCCAGTTTTCTTCTGTCAACAAACTGAATACTATTAACAGACTCAGCAAGTTCTTGCAGGTAATACACACAGAAGACAATCTTTGTAATGAAATCAAAATATCAACCTTAATAGAAACAAAATCTAGAATGTACACAAACATTTAATAAAATACAGATAAAATTTAGAAAAAATAAGAATGCAACTTTATTAAAATTTATTAAAATATACATATCAATGTAGTGTTAATAGATAGACTTTAACTACATAGGGCCTTCATTTCGAATCTGTGTGTAAATGAATGTCATGTCCGCCACAACCTCATAGAGATCTCCATAGATGTTGTGAAGTTTGATTAAAATTCTTCTGGAAGGATAAGTAGTAAAGAAAAGCTGAAAAGACAAAACTGAGGAAAAGCAATAGGTGATGAAATATTGATCCAACAAACCTAAGAATCAAGGAATAATAAAGCTACACTAACCAAGCAGCACAGCATTGGCACCACTGTCACAAGTAGTGAATAGAATGGCCAGCTGAAAGAGATCCTCATTGCAATCGAAGTGATCGTAATAAGACAACATAACAGCGAGAAAAGATTTAACCATTTTATTACTAATGCTGCTATTCTAGGCAGTCTATATTTAATAAAATATAGTTGTCTCTCATTCCTTCATTGACATCAATTCCAAGGAGATTCAAAAGTAACACATATATGTTGGAATATAGTGTTGGAAATATATTCAGGACCGTGCACTAGGAAAGGCTTTTTATTCATGGGACTTAAAACGGCGCAAAAGTAAACAGTTGGTACATTGTTGGAATGCACTACTTTTAATTGTTCTATTTATAAACACACCTGCTTTTAATAGCAGAATCAGCTGGAAGTTGAGAAAATACTGTGAAATCATGCAAAATACTTGGATACTCAAAAAAATCTGTCTTCACTGCATTCCTTCTTTACTGCTAAAGTGTTCATATTTTATAGGTAAATACATTTTTATAAAAAGGTGTATTGGCTTTCTCAATATCTCAAAATGAATCAAGGTACTGAAAAATAATGAAATGGTTTCTTTTCTTTTGACCTATATTATGTGTCTAGCATTTTCTTCAGTGTTTCATTAGATCCTCCTATAACATTTTTAATGCTTGTTTATTTTTAATTTTTATGGATGCATAGTAGTTGTACATATTTATGGGGTACATATCATACTTTGATACAAGCATACAATTTGTAATGATCTAAGCAAAGTGATTGCGATACCCAACACCTTAACCATTTATTATTTCTTTACATCAGGAACATTTCAATTTGACTCATCTAGTTATTTTGAAATACACAACAAATTATTGATAACCATAATCACCCTATTGTACTACCAAAACCTAGACCCTGCGTCTTTTGAGGTGTGATAATGAGATTGGCAATAAATGTTTGTGTATCTGTCTATTAATCTAGTCTGAGAGTAACTAGATGTTGCATCACGGCAAACACACCAGTTTTGTGAGTAATGATTGAACAATTGATAATGAATTATAAAGTATGGTTAATTGGAAGGTATTCTAAAAATAGTTTCAAAAGAGATATTCAAGCAAGAAATAGCATTTTTAGGCACAGTACATGTGACATAGAAAATGTATTAAAATAAGTCTTTCCTCTATATCAATATTCAAATGTACATAAATTTCACTGAGAAAGTGTTTAGCAGTTAGACAGTGATTCAAATTCTTACACTGTTTTCAAGCTTAGTTGTAAACAGAAGAAAACATGTATTGTCTTTCTGAATAGTTTATACTCATTCTCAAAGTCTGCATTACTTTAACCACTACCCTCTTAGAGAGCCACTGTGTTAAATAATCTGTAATAACTAGAAATACAGCTGAGAATTATCTCAGAAAACTTCTAATTTTGGAAAAGAAGTCTATAACTATGGTCTTCTCATTATAGACCCTGAGAATAGCATCTTGTTTATTTCTAAACTGAAAAATGTATGTATTGAGACTTCTGACAAATGCAGCCATATCCTATGGGTGTTTGCTAATAGAAAATTATTAAAGCAATTCAAGAATAGCTAGCAAGCTTCAGATTCTACAGATAGATTGTCAGAATAGGCAAATCCATTTCTATAGACATCTTAATATATATGCTTAGAGGAAGATTAATATTTAAATTCCCAAACTCACTGGTACTGAAATGAGGTACGAACATATTAAATGTGCCCTAGTAGACCCTTGGGGCAGTGTGGAATACATATTACTGCCACTATGATGATAATTTTTTCTTTGAGAGGTATTTCTGATTAAAAGGAAAAAAAAATCAGCCAAAGGATTAATACCTGTCACCTAGAAGAAAGAGGAGGGCAAATTAGGAGAGCTCACTTCCATGTTTTCCTTTTAAGTAAATCAATATTGTAACGAAACTGGAACTTCACTGCTGCAGACAAAGGCAAAAGAGCCACACATTTTCTGCTTTATACTATTTTGAGAATATTATTCTAGTTCAGTAAAACCTCATGAAAAGCTTTGGTTTGCTTTTTTGTTTATATTTAATTTATCATTAACTTGCTTAAAGCTACTTTAAGAGAACAGAGAATATTTTTTTAAAAAATTGTGCATGTTCACATGCTATGTTGTATTTGTTGAATAAGAAGTAACATTTACAGATGGTTGCCCCCAAAATATGTATTCACATCCTAATCTCCAGATCTGTGAATATTACCCTATATGGCGAAATATGTGATTAAATTAGGAATTTTGAGAGGAGATCCATATCCTTGGTGATCCAGATTGGCTCTAAGTCCAAAGACAAGTGAAACTGAAGGAGATTTAAACTACAGAGGAGAAGGCAAGGTATAGACAGGGCTAGAAACTGGAGTGATGTGGCCGCAAGCCAAGGAAATCAGCAGCCGCAGAAGCCAAAAAGGACAGAAGGAAATTCTCCCCTAGAAACCCTATAGGGATTACTACCCCCTCTGAAAACCTGATTTCAGATTCCAGGCTCCAGAATAGGAAGATAATAAACTTCTGTTGTTTTAAGCCACTACTACATTTATGGTGTTTTATTTAAGGCAGCCCTTGGAAATTAATACCGTAGTTAGGAAATTAATATATTTCCTAATACTAGAAAATAAATAATTGTTAAAAGGTCTGAGAGATTAAATCACTTGCAAGCACATATTCAGAAATTTAGTTTATAACATAAACACAAGTAATCGTATTTTTGGAGACACAACTATGTTCTCTCTCCACATGGTAATGGAAATAAATTATTTTATATACTTTTAGAGTTCTACAACCATGTTCAGAATTGGGATTTGTAATATGGAATCATTTGCACTGCTTCCTGTATACCAAAACATTTCCATCAAACTGGTGCCGTATGCTTGGTAGAGTTAGTTGTCAATATGTTTTGTCAACTTGTAAAATAATTAATGTACTGGAAGGAAACATCTTGTAACAAGCCATATGGGAATACCTTTCCTCACTGCCTTCAGTTCTTCTTGCGGGAGTGAAAATCTTATGTTAAGATTTGTTTGTTATACTGCAGCAGTTCCAGTGGGCTAAGCCATCCTAATTTGTTATTCTATGTAAGGATATGAGGATCTTCTTTTTTCCCTGAGAGAAAGTATAGGGAGTGTCAAGCAAAACTTGCAGACAGTTTTGTGAGAAAAGAATACATCTCTCAGAGTGTCTAGAATACTAAATAAAAGAACACACAAATGATTTGTAATTCCCTAAAAAATAAAAATGTTTGGTATACATTTAGACTCTACATTCTTGTCATTTTTGCTGTTTATGTTTTTCCCTTAACATGTACTTCCTACAAACCTTTTCCAATGCCATGGGAATGATAATATCTATGTAAAATATTATACATTTTAATTGGGAAAAGTATTTCCACTTATTTTAAATCATAATAATCATAATAATTTACTTTCTAATTTGCTGATTGTATGTTGACACTAAGAACAATATACAAGTTTGAAGATCTTTATTTTATATGTGTTTTTTTCCTCATACACCTTAGGAAAGTACTGGTCTTAATAAAATACTTAATAATAAATATTTGAATAACTTCTGAAAGAATAGTACACTTTATATGAAATTGTCTAACAGCTTACTATTACTACTTACTATTACTACTGTATTTGTATTTTATGTAAACCGTTGCAGATATCTGTATTGTTTGATACAGTAAGATATAAATTCACACAAAATCATATATATTTTGAAATAAATAACAGTTAGTAAGACTCAGGCCCTTCCTTAACAAAGTTATTATTAATATAATAGTAATATAAATGATAATAGTAATATAAATAAATATAAATATGAAATATCTGCTAATATTTAATGGAATGAAATTTCCTCTATGGTAAAGTGCAAGGTAATACTAACTGCCAGGAATATGATATATACTTTCAGGATAATCCAGAAAGCTATATTTTTATTCGTATTTAGCAGGAAGATTAATAATAACGTTTTTCTGAGAAACACTATGGCAACGCAATGAATATACAATGATTATGCCAAGATCAATAAACTACCAAACCACTCCACAAAATAAATTTTGATTATGTTTGAATTTGAGCATCTTTTTTTTAAATAAAGTAATAAGGAGAAAAGAGGATGCATTATTGTTAAGCTTTTGGAAGATCTATACTGCTCATATTTGTTTAGCATACACAGGTTGAGTTCATCTGATCTTAGACTAAGACACATTCTCAAATCGTGTGAAAAGCATGGGGCCTTATATTGTCTCATGTAATGGTTGATTCTTAAAAATTCTCTTAAAATAATGTGTCAAATATTAACTTATCATAAAAAAATGTTAATGCTACATGTAACCACAAAGATAAACTATAATTCTTGAATTACTTTCATGGTTCTATTGTTGTTACTAAATTTTCAGGAAAACATCTCACCTTTTGGTAACTGATTTGGGCACAAATTGTGATGACAATTGGGTATTTAAACAGAGGGCCAAGGACAAAAATGTAAATCGAAAGGATTGTCTCTGTCATTTGTACTTGTGCTAGGTAATTGGGAAGAATGGCTTTGCTTCTCCCATACATTCTTCAAGACAGTCCAGAAACAATATGGAGTTTAGAATGTGTTTTTAATACCCCATTGGTGTCTGGTTCTCTGATAGATATTTCAGGGAAGGCATATGGAAATAAAATACCATTTCAGCCTTCAGTGAGTTTTAGACTAATGAGTAAATAAAATAAAACCAAATATTTACAACAAATTTAGAAGACAAAATGTACAGTTAACAGAAGTACTAGTAATACGAGGAGGATAGAAAAATAAAAGTACCTTCTTCCCACGAATTGGATGAAGAAAAGCTTCATGAAAAATTTGCGCTTTAGCCTTAAAGAAAATGGTTAGGATTTAGACAGTAACACTTGAAAAATCTGAGAAGGTATTTAAGGCAGATGAAGTAGCATGTAACAAGGTATGTATGGGGGAGGTTTACAGTTTATAAGGAAAGAGTAAGGAGTCCAGTTTTCTTTTACTATGCATGAGAGTTAATGGGACTCTTAAAATCTCATCATTGATCCATCATGATGTAACCAGCTCCTCAGGCTGTTTGCTGGTCAGAGGCTGAAAACAGGTGAAGCAAGGTGTGGTGACGGGAAAACAACTATATTGATCGAATGCTAGCAATTGGCAGATGGCCAGACTCTGCCTCAAAGGAAACATCTCTGCCTTCTGGGCTGAGGGAAGGGGTTTAAGAAGGAGAAGGCCTGGGAAACATTTGGGGGTGGGGCAGGACGCTGCAGGTCTGCCCGCCTCCTTCCAATGATTATCTTGAATAATCTACAATTCAAGGAGTCTGGTGTGCATCATCCTGACTTCATCCTGGTAGTGGTAGGATGTCCCTAACACCTGCTAAGCAAGAAGATTCTCCAACTGGGTCTCTCTGCCTGGTTTGTTTCAAAATTGGCTCCTGGAATTTCTAAGCAAGCACATAATTAGATAAGCAAATTGTGTTCAAGGAAGTGGATTTTGGGAATGGTAGAAGAGTTTTAGATTTATTTTTCAATGCTGAAAACTAAAAAGAAAAAAAGAAATAGTTTTAAAATGCATTTTGAGCCTGAGATACTTGGTAAAAATAATGCATTTTTCACATTTATTCTTTACAGCATTCCTATGAAACAGGCAGTGTTCTATTTCTCCACAGTGCAAATGAGAATATTGGGTCAGAAAGACTTAGTTTCATAATTTTGTAAATGAAAGAACTGGGAATATGTTCTAAAGCATTTTTCTTTAGATTCTAGACAGTTCACTGTACGTTTTCAGAATAGCAATTTGGGACCACATAATGTAGAGTCTTAGATGTGTTTGTACTTCAATTGCTGGCGAAGGAAGTGCCCTTTAAGGGTTGAAAGAGGGAATAGCAAGTTGTTTTTGCGTTTGAAAATAATGATTCTGGTTGTGATACGGAGGATAAATTGAACTGGAAGGAACTTGGAGGCACTGTTCCAGAAGAAGGACATGAAGGAAATCTTGTTGAAACTGTAGATGGCTTACATAAAGCCTGTGTTTGTTAGTGGTGAATAGAGTGTTAAAGAAGTCTGAGTATATGTGGAATATATCTTTCATTTGGATGAATTTAGGGCACATGGGTTTAAATGTTTTGTAAAATTTGAACTAATGTAGACACTTTGTAAAAGTCTCATTGATACTGCACAGATTCCTTCTGTTCTTTTTCCATTGAATGGATAGACAAAAGACGTTAACATACACTTTTACTGTGCTTTTTAAGACATATTTTAAGCTGCATAAAGTAAATTTATTTGCCAGTAATCTGCCAATAATTTGTCATCCTAAAACCAGATGCTGCTAGACATTGTGCCGTGCCTTTGTTACCAGGCTGATTATGAGATTCTAACAGATGGGATATGCTCCTGGTAGCACCAAAGATAATTTTATAGTAAACACTATCATAAGAAATTACATTTCTGATGAGAGATTAATTATCCTATTAGTCAAATAAATTATCCAATAACTCTGATATGAGAAATATATAAAATATTGTAAGTACTGTAATTATAAGTCAAAAAGGAGACAGGCTAAAAACAGCATCTCAAAGAGATGCGACATTAACTTTACTGATCTTGCTTCATATTGATTTCTTCCTGTAGTTTTTACAGTAGACCTATTTCACTGGAAGTAGCATTTTACTGGAAGTAAACACGCACTAGGAAATTGCCAATAGAAATGACTTAGGCCATTAACAAAACTGGACATGAGGACCAAACTACGCAAATGTAGCTGTTAGTCCCATAAAATATGTGAATCGTAGAAAGATCAGGAGAGTTGAGAATATGTTATTCTGTGTTCTGCCTTTAGTATTTGACCTTCTTACCCTTTTATTTAGACATGTCTAGGAATAAAAACATTTCAATGAATATAAATATACAAAATTGAAAAAAGTACATTAAGAATTAATCTAGTATTAGGAAAAGCACGATGATATGCATAGAAATATATGACAGTATTTTCATACCCACAGACTAAAATAAAATATTACTAAATTAAGTCAAATTAGGAATAATTATTTCAACTTTTAAAGTACATTTAGTTGTGAATTTCCTAAGAATTGGATAAAATGGAAGTACATTTATTTAAAAATCTATGAATTGAAATTGTCAAACAAACGCAGAACATAAGGCTAAAAATCATATTTATTTTTCTTGAAAATGATCACTGATTTATACATTTGACAAGTTTCATGTTAGAAAGACCAGTCATTCTTCAACAGATATTGAGGATTTAATGTCTACTAAAAACTGTAGTAACTACTGGAGTATTTTTTAAATCGAATGAGACAAATCAATTTTCTTTAGATATAGAAGAATATTTTAAACAGAGAACATAGTATGTATAAAAACATGAAATAAAATAGCGTTTTCTGATCATGATAAGAATTTAGAGTATTTACATTGAGAAATATACGGTGAGATGAGCAGGCCATTATGACTTAGATCCTTTATCTATCACTTTATGTATTCAGAAAATACAGACTTGTATCCACTTTATTCAAATAAATCATAGCCACATATAAAGAGCTGGCAACAGGTGATGTTGCAAATCTCCAATTACCAAAAACCTAACAAAACAGGCAAACAGAAAATAAACTAAAATAGTAAGCACTGGGATAGATAAACACAGAGAAAGGACAGCGAAGTCCTTCCACTGGAGCACACCACCGTCCGTCCTAGCACTTGCTCTGAACGCTGTAACTGCTAACGCACTTTCCCATTTTCCAGGAACATGAATGTTATGGGTTGAATTGTTTCTCTTTGAAATTCAGATGTTGGAGTGCTAATTCTCAGTACCCAGAGAGTGACCTTATTTGGAAACAGGGCCTTTGCAGAGGCAATCAAATTAAAATTAGGTCATTAGGATAGGCACTAATCCAGATGATGATAACTTTATAAAAAGGGGAAATTTGGACACAGAGACACACACAGAAGAAAGACTCTGGGAAGATATGTAAAACAGTCATCTTCAAGCCAAAAAGAGAGGCCTGGAACAAATTCTCCCTCAAATGCCTCAGAAGGAACCACACCTGCCAACACTGCGATTTTGGAATTTTTGTCTGCCGAGTATTTATTGTGAAACATTGCCTTTCTGTTGTTTAAACCAACTAGTTTTTTGTACTATGTTTCAGCAACCTTAGCAAGCTATTGCAGTGGTACTTTGGTTTTTTGAAAGCTGATTTTGATAGGTCCATGAAACAATGCGGTGATGTTTCTCAGTAAGAACTGAGAATACATCTGGATCTCAGCAGTCAGTCTTAGGTTAAAGGGAGATTTTGGGGAGTTATCAAAAAGTGTGAGATAACCCAAAAAGTGTGAGATAAACCAAAAAGTGTCAAAAGTTCTCACTAAGGTACTATGTAATATACAGAAAGGAAAGTAACAACAAAGCTCTATGTTATATTGACATTTAAGGAGTAATTGAAAAATGTCAAATTCATAAGAAAAATTTAAATGAAAAATCCAGAGCCAAAGGAAATCAGGAGATGTGGTAGCTCAAAATTCCAAGATGCAAGTATTTTCAAAAAATAAGCAGTACTCAGGTCTTCAAGAAAGACACTGACTTATTCAACCAGATGGTAAATTTCTATCTTCTCGATGTGGGAGCTTATGTTATTATGTTATTAAGAAAACATTACCTCATTTTTTATATTTGAATTTAGTGCTATGAATTTTTCTCACAGCTTTGCTTTAACTGTATTTCACAAATGTTGATATGTAGCATTTTTATTTAGTTCATTGTATTTTTTAAATTTTGCTTTACTTTCTATTTGACCCATAGATTGCTTAGAAGTGACTGGTTTAGTTTCCAAGAGCTTCTTCAGCTCCAATTCTGGGCATAATGAGGGAAAGAAAATCTAGGGAAACCACACCAATGTCTTCCTTTGTCCTAAGGTCTCTACTTGTCTTCCCTCCTCTTCCCAGTTTGGAAATATTCTCATATTGGTTTGTGTAAAATGTCCAGTGTTTCTGTTGTATTTAGTAAGAAGAATAAAACATTTTTTTTTCTAAGTATCTTCCTGGAAGTGGAAACTCTCAGATAATATTTTTTAACAAGTGAATGCTTCTTAAAACATTTTATATTGTGTGTATGTACAATTGCAGAAACCATAAATGCATAGTTTATTGTATTTGTTCAAACTGAGAATACCTTTTTAACCAAATCTCAGATCACAAAATAGAAGAAAATGACAATACTTGGAAGCCTTCGTTAATTAATCACTAACACTATGAGTGGTAACAAATATCCTAATTTATAACAACAGATTTTTGTCCTCTGATTTTGTTTCTACAAAACATTTATTACAAAACATAATTATGTTCCTCCTATTTTGTCACACTAAGAAATAAACATGTCAGAAACAAGTTGGCATTCCCTATCATTAGGGCTCACATATATTCAAAACCGAATTTTCTATTCCCTGTACCAAATCCAATATTTAAAGGTATCAAGCTAGAAACAATATAAAACAGTAAGTATTAACTCTGATATGATAGCAGATGGTAAAATATACTTTTTCACTTGTTAGTTATGCAAATATGGCCAATAACTTAATTTTTAAAAATCTTAGGTTGACTATGGTTTAAAAATAGAACCTCATCAGAGACACATTTTGTGGCTTCAATGTTGACAATTCACATGAACTTTAAGTTTGTAATTTGTGACATAGAGATAGCAAAATATTTATTACTTATTAAAAGCCGAGTTGTCTTTTTATAGTTTGGCACTTTTGTTTCTACATTTATCCAATTAATACATTCAGTAGCTTCTACCTCCATAATTTCACTCAAACTTGCTTTCTACTTTCCATTTTCAATATTATTACATCAGCATAATCATGAAGTGTCAGTGCTGGCCACGTATTAGAACACGAGTGCAATCTCTGTGTATTCCAATGAGAAAATTGATGAACAAATAATTGATACAATTTAGCCATGGCTACACAGCTAAATAATAATTAGTATAAATTTGAATCTTTGGCTCCTAATTTAATACAGTCCCTTTTGCTTGCATAAAAATATATTTCATGAATACCCCTCTTATCAGTTGTTTCTCTTTTAAGCATTTTTCTTCCTTGACTTACTGGTTAGTCATTCTTAATTGCAGTTTTGATCATGCAATTACCTTGCTCATATATAAACTTTCCTTTAGAATAAAACAAGAGTCCAGCTATTCACTAGCTTGCACAGTTTTATATTACCTCTACTCTCGTTTTTATTTTATTTTAGTTTTAGTCAAAGATTCTTAACCTAAGTTGAGATAATATCTATTTCTATTGTGGGGATCAAATGAGATAAGGTGTCTAAAACCCTAAACATAGGGTCCTATCTCTGAGACCACTTCCGTTTTCACCCACATCTGTGATCAAAAATTCCATGGATTCTCAAACTCAAGCAAAGGACATCTTATTCCAAGCACAAAATGCAGTTCAGTCTTCTGCCTTAAGTAAAACACCTCTTGAGGCAGGAACTGCATATAAGCAAATGCAGCAGGAAACTATGGGTGTGTTAATTCCACCAAATGATGGTATCAGAGGATCCATTGGTAACTTTCTCATTCTCATATTCAACATGCAGACATTTCTAGGGAGGATTCTGCACGGGTTTCAGAAGTCACAGGAGAGTGAGACTCTGTTTCATGCAGTAGCAAACTGGGGAATACACCGATTTCTCTTCCTCTTTGTTCCCTCACTCTTTCCTTTAGGAATCTTCTCTCAAATAAACTACCTGCCCACAACCCCTGTCTCAGGCTCTATTTCTAGGAGTAACCTGAAGGAACATACTGATACATCATAGGTACGCAAATGACACATTCCTTTCTGCTTGTTCTAATGCATTTAAACTCCATTGCCTACCAAAGTAAGTGTAATTTCCTCTTTCTGGCAGTTAAGGTCATCCACAAATTGGCCACCAATTTTTCGAATCACACATTATGATACAGTATTTCTCTATAGGAACATTATTTGGCTGCTGACTGTTCCTTTAATGCATTTCATGTTTCACCCAGTTGTGCTTTCCTATGTGATCTTTCAACAGCTTAAGATGCTCTTTATTCCATTTTTGTGCATCAAAATTTTGTAGTCAGAATTTTCATCAAATACTATCACCTTCCTAAAGCCTTTCCAGATCCTTTCCTGTGAAATGTATAATTTCCTATGGGATTCATTTGGATACTAAGAGTACTTTATTTGTGCTCCTTAATTACCATTAAATCAAATAATAAGCTAGGATGTTCTTGTTTTCTAAAGTTAACTAAATTTTAAACCTCTTACTGTGCCTGAATAACCCTAAAGGTTTTAAGTCTCTTACTGTGCCTGAGTGTATGTCTGTGTAAATGTGTGTATCCTCTCTCTCTCTCTCTCTCTCCCTCTCTCTCTCTCTATATATATATCAAGTGGATATAATTTTATATGTGCTAATTGCAGAAAATCTAAAAGAGTCAATAAACAAAAGAAAAATAAAATATCCCCAAATCTCTCATGACAGAGAAAACTCCCATCATTATTTTTGTCCTGTATTTTTAAATTTTTAAATTAATGGTAATATTATTTTACCATCCTGTTTTAAAAATAATACATATATTATTGATAGGTATTCATTATAATTAACATAAAATAAACCACAATGATAAACCTGTTAATATTTGAAGAGTTCTAGATTTATAAATATGGGAAAAACACTGTTATAAAAATATATATGAAATACAACATTCTTACAATATGTACATGTGTCAGGGTTACTCCTGATTTCTTATGAAGTTCACTTTTTCTTGTAATTTGCCTGGCTGTTTCTCCATCCTACTTCACAAATGCAGGTATTTCTCCTTATTTTGGATTTGTGACTTTTTAGGTGTTGTGTAGCAATAGCCTTGTTTATACCACAGTCACTGATTCCCATCATACACTTTGAGTTCTCTACCATGTTGAATAAGCTGTGACAATAGTCAGACTCTTCCCCTAGCTTCTTAAGGGGAAACTGTTCAGTCTTTTATGATTCTGATGTTAGTTGTGGGGTTGTATTTTTTATATTTTTATATTTTAACTACCATAAAATTGTATGTTTTATCATGTACACGAAGTATGTGTACATTGTAGAATGATTAAATCTAGCTAGTTAACAAATGCATTCACTGTCATAGGTATCCTTTTTGTGATGAGAACACTTAACATTCACTTTTTTTTGCATTTTCTTAGGTGACCTTTATCAAGTTGAAGTAACCTCCTACTTACAGATTACTGAGAATTTTTGATTACACATGAATGCCAAATTCTCTAAAATGTTTTTTTTCTGCATCTATTAAGGTGATTTACTGTTTATTTATTTATTTATTTATTTATTGATAGGATGAATTACACCGATTGATGCATGGGTAGGAAAAGTTTCTCCGTTGGTCACAATATAATATTATTTTTACATATCATGGGATTAGAGTTGCTAAAATTGTATTTTGAATGCTTGCATTGATTTATACATGTAATTTTTTTTATAACCCATTATGCAGTATTGTGTTTTTCTTTTTATTTAATTTCTTTGTCAAAGGTGTTTATATGTGTGTATGTGCTTAATCAGGTTAAGGCTGGATTCATAAAAGTTAAGAAATATTTAGTCCCTTTTTGGGGGGTTGTGTATAGAATTGGTGTTGTTCTTTCTCAGCTATTTACTATGTATGGGCATTAATATTGACTGGATGTGGTGGCTCACACCTGTAGTTCTAGCACTTTCAGAGACCAAGGCTGGAGGATCAATTGACGCCAGGAGTTCAAGGCCAGCCTGAACAGCATAGCAAGATCCTATCTCTACAAAAATATTGTTTAAAAAATTATTCTGGTGTAGTTGCACACACCTGTACTTCCAGCTACTCAGCAGGGTAATGTGGGGGGATTACATGAGCCCAGGAGGTCAAGGCTGCAATGAGTTGCAATTATACCATTGCCTTCCAGCTTGGATGACAGAACTAAACCCTGTCTTAAAGACAAACAAACAAAAACATTAATATTTCTAAACCCTACAAAATACTCATTGTATTGGTAAAATATTGCAGTAAGCCTATGCGGTCCTGGAGTTTTTGTGTGTGTGTAAAGGTATGTAACTAAAATTTTACTTTTAATATAGACATATGGCTACTCAAATGTTACTTTTGTTCTTATTTGCAGTTTGGTTAGTTGTATTTCAAATAATTCATTCAGTTTATCTAAGTCATCAAATTTATTGCCATGAATTGTCATAATATACATTATTTATCTTTTTAAAATGGAGGATCTGTAGTGATGAACTCTCCTCATTCCTAATATTGTTAATTCTTCCCTATTTTTATCTCTCAGCCAAGAGACATATCAAATTTATGGATGTCCTAATGAATAGCACCTTTATCTCTAGTAATATTTGTTGCTCTGAAATATATGTCTACTATTAATATAGCCACTCCACCTTTCTTTTTACATAAACTTGTTTTATTATAAAGTACGTTTGATTTAGATAAAAACTGCAAAAAAAATTCTGTAAGTTACTGCATATATTTCACCCAGTTTCCCTATTGTTAGTGTCTTAAATAACCATCGGATGTTCATCAAATTAAAATGCCAGTATTTATACTATCTTTGTTAATGATTAGCTAAACTCCAGATTCATGCATGTTTAACTTAGTGTTTTCCTGATATCTTTTTTTTCCAGGACACAATCTCAGACAGCTGCATTTCACTGTATGTCTCCTTGGGATCCTCGAGTCTGTAACAGTTTCTCAATCTTTGTTTTTCCTGACCTTCAGAGTTAGAACGAAATCTGGTCAGGTATTTGTAGAATGTTCTTCACTTTGAGTTTGTCTGGTGTTTTCTTCAATGATTACACTGAAGTTATGGATTGTGGGAAAGAATCCATAGGGGAGAAGTAACATCATAGGAATGCTTTGGCTGCTTAGGCTTTTTTTGTTTTTATATGAATCATAGAACCATTTTTTTCTAATTTTATGAAGAATTATGTTGGTAGTTCTATAGGAATAGTGTTGAACCTGTAAATTGCTATGGGCAGTAGGGCTATTTTAATAATATTGAGTCTTTCAATTCATGAGCATGGAATTTTTAAAATTTATTTGTGACATATCTGATTTTTTTCAGCAATGTTTTGTAGAACTCCATACAGATCTTTCACCTCTTTGATTAGATGGATTCCTAAATATTTTATTTTCTTTGTGGCTATTGTAAATGAGATTGTGTTCTTTATTTGACTCTTAGCCTGGATGTTATTGGTGTATAAAACTGCCACTGATTTTTGTGCATTGATTTTGTATGCTGAAACCTCACTAAAACTATTTATCAGTTCTAGTAGCCTTTTACCAGAGTTTTTAGGGTTTTGAAGGTATAAAATTATATCACCAACAAAGAGAGATAGTTTGATTTCTTCTGTCCTTATTTGGATCCCTTTTATTTCTTCCACTTCCTGTAGGATCAGTTGTAATGTCATATCTGTCATTTCTAATTATGCTTGTTTGTATCTTCTTTTTCTTATTCTTTGTTAATCTGCCTAGTGGCCAATCAATCTTTTATTTATTTTTTATTTTTTCAAAGGGCTAATAACAAGAATCTACAAATAAATTTACAAGAAAAAAACAACTCTGTCAAAAAGTGGGTGAAGGATATGAACAGACACTTCTCAAAAGAAGACATTTATGCAGCCAATAAACATGAAAAAAAGCTCATCATCATTGGTCATTTGAGAAATGCAAATGAAAACCACATTGAGATACCATCTCACCACAGTTAGAATGGCGATCATTAAAAAATCAGTAGACAACAGATGCTGGAGATGATGTAGAGAAATAGGAACACTTTTACACTGTGATGGACATGTAAATTAGTTCAACCATTGGGGAAGACAGTGTGGCAATTCCTCAAGGATCTAGAACTAGAAATGCCATTTGACCCAGCAATTCCATTACTGGGTATATACTCAGAGGATGATAAATTGATCTATTATAAAGATACATGCATACGTATGTTTATTGCAGCACTGTTTACAATAGCAAAGACTTGGAACAAGCCCAAATGCACATCAATGATAGACTGCATAAAGAAAATGTGGCACATATACACCATGGAATACTATGCATCCATAAAAAGGATAATAAGTTCATATCCTTTGCAGGAACATGGATGAAGCTGGAGATCATCATTCTCAGCAAACTGACACCAGAAAAGAAAACCAAACACTGCGTGTTCTCACTCATAAGTGGGTATTGAACAATGAGAACACATGGACACAGGGAGGGGAACATCACACACTGTGGCTTGTCAGGAGCTGAACGTGGGGCTAGGGGCAGGATAGCTGGGGGTGAGGGGATTGGGGAGGGCTTACGTTAAGAGAAATACCCAAAGTAGGTGACGGGGGGATGGATGCAGCAAGCCACCATGGCATGTATGTACCAATGTAACAATGTAACAACTGAAAGTTCTGCACATGTACCCCAGATCTTACAGTACAAAACAAACAAATTGTTTAGGAAAAAAAAAAAAAAAGAACTATTGGTTTCATTTATCATTTGTATGGCTTTTATATCTTAATTTCATTCAGTTATTTTCTAATTTTAGTTATTTAACTTCTTTTCCTAGTTTTCAGCTTGTTCATTCAATTTTTTTTCTAATTTCTTTAAGTATTAAGATAGACTGTTAATTTGAGATCTTTCTAACATCTCAATGAGGGCATTTAGTGCTATAAACTTTCTTCTTAACTTTGCTTTAGGTGCATCCTAGAGATGTTAGTAAGTTGTGCCCCTACTTCCATTAGTTTAATAAATGTTTTCTTTCTGTCTTAATTTTAATGTTCACCCAGGAAATATTCAAGAGCAACTTGTTTTATTTACATATTTGTGTAGTTTTAAGAGGTTTTCTTAATATTGAATTCTATTTTCGTTGCACTGTGGTCCAAGAGTGTGCATGGTATGATTTCATATTTTTTGAAATTATTGAGACTTGCTTTATGTCTGAGATTGTGGTCATTTTATAATGTGTTCTATGTGCAGATGAGAAGAATGTGTTGTCTCTGGCTGCTGTGGGTAGTGCTTTGTAGATATGTATTAAATCTAATTGATCAAATGTCAAGTTAATTAATTAGTTTATTTATTTTTATTTCCATAGATTATTGGGGAACAGGTGATGTTTGTTTACATGAGTGAGTTCTTTAGTGGTGATTTATGAGATTTTGGTCCACCCACCACCCAGGAAGTATACACTGCACCTTATTTGTTGTGTTTTATCCCTCAGTCCCTTCCCATCCATTCCCCCTGAGTCCCCAAAGTCCATTGTGTCATTCTTATGATTTTGCATCCTCACACTGCTCAAAGTAATTTATAGATTCAATGCCATTTTCATCAAGCTACCACTGACTTCACATAATTAGAAAAAACTACTTTAAATTTCAAATGGAACCAAAAAAAGAGTCTGTGTAGCCAAGACAATCCTAAGCAAAAAGAACAAAGCTGGAGGAATCATGCTAACTGACTTTAAAATATACTACAAGGTTACAGTAACCAAAACAGCATGATACTGGTACCAAAACAGAAGTAACACCATACATGTACAACCATCTGATCTTTGACAAGCCTGACAAAAACAAGCAATGGGAAAAGGATTCTTTATTTAATAAATGTTGTTGGGAAAACTTGCTAGCCATATGCAGAAAACTGAAACTGGACCCCATCCTTACACCTTATATGAAAATTAACTCAAGATGGATTAAAGACTTAAAAGTATGACCTAAACCATAAAAACACTCGAAGAAAACCTAGACAATACCATTCAGGATATAGGCACGGGCAAAGACTTTATGACTAAAACACCAAAAGCAATGACAACAAAAGCCAAAATTGACAAATGGACTCTAATTAAACTAAAGAGCTTATGAACAGCAAAATAAACTATCATCAGAATGAACAGTCAACCCACAGAATGGGAGAAAAATTTTGCAATCTATTCATCTGAAAAGGGCTAATATCCAGAATCTACAAAGAACTTAAACAAATTTACAAGAAAAAATATACCCCATCAAAAAGTGGGCAAAGGATATGAACAAATTATACATATGTATAAATGTCTCAAAAGAAGACATTTATACAGTCAACAAACATATGAAGAAAATGTCATCATCACTGGTCATTAGAGAAATGCAAATCAAAACCCACATACAGATGCCATCTCATGCCAGACAAAATGGTGATCCTTAAAAAGTTAGGAAACAGGCTGGGTGCAGTGGCTCACGCCTGTAATCCCCGCACTTTGGGAGGCTAAGGTGGATGGATCAAGAGGTCAAGAGATCGAGACCATCCTGGACAACATGGTGCAACCCTGTCTCTACTAAAAATACAAATAATTAGCCAGGCATGGTGGCACATGCCTATAATCCCAGCTACTTGGGAGGCTGAGACAGGAGAATCACTTGAACCCAGGAGGCAGAGGTTGTGGTGAGCTGAGACTGTGCCATTGCACTCCAGCCTGGGCAACAAGAGCTAAACTCCATCTCAAAAAAAAAAAAAAGGAAACATAGGAAACAACAGATACTGGAGAGGATATGGAGAATCAGAAAAGCTTTTACACTGTTGGTGGGAGTGTGAATTAGTTCAACTATTGTGGAAGAGTGTGGCAATTCCTCAAGGATCTAGAACCAGAAAGACTATTTCAGCTAGCAATCCCATAACTGGGTATATACTCAAAGGATTATAAATCATTCTGCTATAAAGACATATACTCACATATGTTTACTGCAGCACTGTTGACAATAGCAAAGACTTGGAACCGACTCAAATGTCCATCAATGGTAGACTGGATAAAGGAAATGTGGCACATATACACCATGGAATACTATGCAGCCATAAAAAAGGATGAGTTCACGTCCTTTTCGGGGATAGGATGAAGCTAGAAACTATCATTCTCAGCAAACTAACACAAGAACAGAAAATCAAACACTGCATGTTCTCACTCATAAGTGGGAGCTGAACAATGAGAACACACAGATACAGGGAGGGGAATATCACACACAGGGGCCTGTCGGGGGGTGTGAGGGGTAGCATTAGGAGAAATGCCTAATGTAGATAATGGATTGATGGTTGCAGCAAACCACCATGGCACATGCATACCTATGTAACAAACCTCCATGTTCTGCACATGTATCCCAGAACTTAAAGTAAAATTTTAAAAACTAAAAAAAAAAAGACGAATGTGGAGAGAATGTCATAAACATCTAGATAAAATGAAAACTTTGGAAAATCTGAGAAAATATTAAATTTAGAACAAGAGATTCTATTAAATAGTGGGTGGCATATTTTATGATGAGAGTAAGTATAAAACAATTTAATGAGTTAAATGCCTTGGATAAAAGGCTCATTAAAATGACAGATGAATTTGCAGGTTAATATGAGTCACTAAAGGGAAGTACACCAAATAGACTGTCTCTCTGTAAATTGTTTAACACTTCATTTTTCCATAAAGAATATTAAATAGCAAATTCTCAAAATTTCAGGGCAAATTATATATGAAGATAGGCCAGCATAGTGGTTTAGACTGTAATCCTGGCACTTTGGGAGGCCAAGTGAGAATTGCTTCAGGCCAGGTGATCAATACCAGCATGGGCAACATAGCGAGACCCTATTTCTACACAAATAAAAAAAAAATGAAGAAACCTCAGTTGGCATGGTGGCACCTGCCTGTAGTTATAGCTATTTGGGAGGCTCAGGCAGAAGACTGCATAAAATCAAGAGATCAGGGCTGCAGTGAGTGAGCCCTGATTGCACCACTGCACTCCAGCCTGGGCACCAAAGCAAGACTCTGACTCAAAAACATATAAAGGTAGATTATTGCTCAGAGGACTATTTAAATTTTGTTGGAAATATTATTAAAATTTCAGTGTCTAGATTCTCTACATGTGCACACACACACTCTGACATACGTACACAAACACACAAGAATATATTTATAACTTCACACAAGATGTGTTTCTTAGCACAAGACACTATCTAGGAAATAATCTTATAGTGTTTAATTTATCAGTTAGAAGTGTCAACAGACAATATATTCAAAGAGAAAAAAATAAACATTGATATCATCAGAGAATGATCTGTTCTGTTTTTTGGCCAAGGAGATAACAAGCAGCAGAGACAGTCCCAGCCAAGTGTTATGGAGGCAAAACTGAAGCCAACCTGTGCGTGTCATCTGGGGTCCTGTTATCCAGCACAGTGGCATTGTAGCTTGGCTGAAGCAAGTCATTTCTGGTAGCAGTTTTGGTATGGTCTAGACTCATAAATAACAATGCCCAAGTTAGCGTCCAGCACAAAAGAAGAAAAAAATGTGCAAACTCTCAAAAGCGCCCATGGGTTACAAGACACACAGCAAGAAGAGGAGCAGACAGAAAGACAGACTGGACTCCTTTGTCTGGCGTGGGGAGTGCGTGTATTGAACACCTCTGTGGGCAGGGGCTGCACAACATCAACTCGTTGTCTGCACTCTGTGTTTTAGTATTCTAACCACTCAGAACACAGCAGGCTACATTTGTGCCACAGATGGTGTACAAGGACCTGGCTCTGCTAAAGTGAAATTCTCGGTTTCTGTTGGTGAAAACGGCCTGGAGAATCAGAAAGTATAGCACGGGGTGTTGCCAATTGATGAGCTACTGTGCACAGCCCTGACAATTTCCAGCTGCGTAAAAGAGGAGATGATGGAGGCAATGGAGCTGAAGCTCTCCCGATTGAGAGAGAGCTTCAGTACGGACAGCAGAGCAGCAGCAGCCTTCAAGGGAAGAATGGCCTGTGGAGCAGCAAGAATAATGCGGGAAAAGTGGATGATAGAAGTGAGCAGTTAATTAGACAGAGCAAAGGAGCAGCACGGCATTGTCATTAAACGGTGGCCCGCGAAGAGCTGTGTCCCATGCACACAGAGAGGACCCCTGCCACAGACACCATTTATTGATATACCTTGATCTTCAGGAGGGTCAAGAAAACAAATCATCATATTTATTAATTCAAATGGGCACGTCCACTTATAGAGTACAAGTATACTTTGAGGCCTATTTAGGACACAAGCTATGTAGAATGATTTTCGGGATAATTGTTATAATAGTTTTACATCTTAATAAAAAGGTGATTCAAAAAAGTTAAACAGTTATTACTAGAAGACTGTCAGCCAGGTCAACTCTCTTGCCACTTGTACACTACATTTTCTCACCAAATAGGAGCTTCAAACATTTCTTATCATTTTAAACTTTGATTTACTGAAATACACATAGATTTATAACTGGCCCATAGATATTTACTTGTATATAATTAGGTATTTTAACTAATATTTACCTGTATATATACTGATATGTAGATACTTTCTTGTCTATTATTTCCAGTGGTTATAAGTCAGTTCTAAATAATTCGACAATACAAATTTAAACATGTTAATTTAGGGTTATAAAATGCACGGAAAAATGAATTTAAGCATGATGTCAAGGATGATAAAACAGTATCTTGAAATACCTGCCTTAATGTAATTGAAATTAATGAAACATTTCTTGAAAATGGGAAGAATACAATTTAAATGTGAAAGAAATATGCCAATAATAAAAAGAATGGTTCTTCCAATGTTTAATTAAGTGGATATTAAACTAAACTTGATGTGAAAATGAGTCAAAACCTGAGTGAGCTTAAACAAGACGCTTACAATGGTAAATCATTAGTATATTTTCTGAAGCATGTTACCTTGGGGTTATAATAAAAGGTTAACAAACACATATATGCACTAGACTGGCATTTTCACAAACTACAATTGAATGAAAATGTACATTGCATTTATTGTCTGTGATAAATTATTTAAGCTAAATTAAGTGCTAGTATGCCTTGGAGAGTACACCCAGAATTGAAATCCTCTTTTAAAGCTTCTGTGGAAAGACAGCATGATTTATCTGCAACTACATACAAATTTCAAGGTAAAATAGATTGAGAGTAAAATCTTGCCAGCTATGTATTTTATTTTCTGAAGGTTTAGGTCTTGTGCTCAGTTGACTAGTCTAAGGTCACATTTAACATTCCAGGTAATATGTAAGTACATGGAGTCAGGAATCCTGTCTTCTTCAATTCTGATGCTCTGGACCATCCAAGTGTAGTAATAACACCTCAGAAGCTCAGCTGGTGCACATCCCCCCAATTCTGTTGGTCCAGCTACCAGTAGCGAGAACTAAAGCTAAGTACAGGGCAAACCCTTCTCAAAGGACATAGCTAGATAGTTGTACAGAGGCCACTTTTGCATATATTGAAATTTCCTGAAGGTCATCAGAGGGCCACAGCTGGCTGCATGGGAGGTATCTTGTACAGCCATCTGACTCACTAAAAATGTGATTATGACATTAAAGAAAAAAAAAAGATGATAATGGATCTTTCAGGAAACCACCTGTCTAACCATGCTGTTTCAAAATGACATTTTAGAATGGTAAGTCTTTTTTTTCAGAATTTGGGGCAAATAACAGCAATAATAATATAATTCAGAGTACATAACATAGAACAGGTAAGAAATATAAATTTTACTCTTTAGAGCACCTGAGGAATAATAACATAAACTTCTTGGAGACATTATTAAATACCAAGTCAGGTGGGACATCTCTAAAGATAAGCTCAGCCCTTGCTAGAATAATTGCCACTTCAAATTAAAATTTTGACTAGGCTAACTTTGTTCCCCTGTGAATGTATGTTACTTACTTTTTATGAATTAGAATGTGCAGATATTTATGCTCATATAGTCTAAAAACCCTCATGTGTTCAGTGAAACAAAAGTATTCAAATAAAAATAAGCATCAGGCCACTAGCCTGGGGTCGTTTCCGCACCCAGTGCTCTTATATCAGCAACTGGTGCACAACAGGAAACATTTTTTGTAACTGGCTTAAAACAAAACAAAACAGACAAAAAAAAAAAATTGGCCTTAGTCCATCACAGACAGCCAGCCAGCTGATGTCTGGTACAACTAGGGACATCCCATTGGACCATATCCAAATTAGGCAAATGTCTCATCACAGGATTCTCAAATAATACGAATGCCTCGCGGTGGCCAATCAGGTAACTTATTCATTTGTCTCTGTGTTTGGCCTATAGACACCCATGGCTCACCCATGTAATTTTTTCAGAGTTTCTGGAAAAAGTACGGCCCTAAATTTTAATAGTGATTCAAGTTATGCTTCAGTCATAAAGGTAGTAAACAAAGATTTCCCATGTAAAATGTTAGGGAATATCACATGACCTTCTATAAACTACTCAGTATCTAAAACCAGTAAAGAGATAAATCAAAATGTGGAATTGTGTGATAAAATGAAATCACAGAGATAAAGATGGGCTAAAATTTTATCTCTGTGATTTGATTTTATCACACAATTCTTTGTGATTTGTTCTTCTCAAATGTACCAGAAGTGAAAGGAAGAAAAAATAAAAACTATCCTAAATTTGGTATTTGTTATCACCACTTATGGTTTTATAATTTGAATTTATCTATCTACACGTAACATTGAGTGTTGGTGTACAAATTTTAGACTTTTGATATGAAGGAAATAATACTATACAGAAATCTGCACCTTCTCATTTAATTCTTGTGAAAAATAGTCACAATTTTTTTTGCCATTTTCTTCATAATACATATAAATTTTTAATCAAATATTCTCTGTTAACCAGAATTTTGGGAATAAACAACCTTGTATATTTTCCTTGTGTACATGTTCAAGACATCAAAGGTTTATCAAACTTTCTCTGTAAAGGACCAGACAGTAAATATCTTAGACATGAAGGCCCATTTAATGTCAACTCAAAGACATAAGCCTCAGAATTTCTGAGTTTTAGTTAGTGTACATAATCAGCTTTCCCACAGAGTTCCTACTTGCTTTTGAAATTGCTTAAAATGTTAAAAAAAACAAATCCCATTAGCAAGATGAGAGCATTCTTCTTGCTCCATGTGCTAGGTAACACTTACTATTGACATTATTTCTGAGTTTTTGCTGCTCTAAAATCCAAAATTCCTTTTTATATTGATGGCCTCTTTCTAGCCTTTGATTATATTTATTGTGTCTTCAATATTATGGCAGCATTTTAAAACTCTTAAATGGATGATATTCTTTCAGACACTCTAGGACTCAAATATAGCACATGATTTAAGTATACAATTTAAGTACAGAAAAAACAGATGTATAGAGCCAATTTTTTGTGTTATAATTTAAAATTTTGATCTATGTATGTATAGTACAATAAAAAATTGGATATTAGGTTAATATTTTCATGATAATTATGATAATTTTCCTTTTCTTTTGATAGTTAAATATATTTATCTATAAAATAACAGAAAACTTAGTGGTCATAGGAAAACAGAACTAGGGATTGACTGCACAAACGACAGAAATTAGATGAAACTATACATAACAATATGATTTTACTCCAAATGCATTTTTTAAAGCTATAAAAGTAAAAAGTCAACATGATACAGGATTTCTCCTTCAACAGTAGCAATTTCTCATTTGTTTTCTGACTTATTCTATTTGTTGCACAAAAAAGAAACTAAATTATCCAAAATCACCTACATTATTTTCCTCAACTCTCCAAATGAGTCAAAATCTAAAGTTAATGAAGTATTTCTATGCTTAGTGACAGTAAAACTTAGTCAAATATGATTCAGCTATTACAGTCCTTGGCATTTACCCAAATGAGTTGAAAACTTACTGTCCACAAGAAACCTGCACACTAATGTTTATAGCAACTTTGTTTATAACTGTCAAAACTTGAAAGAACCAAAGTGTCTTTCAGTAAGTGAATGGATAAACTGTAGTACATTGAGACAATGGTATATGATCCAGCACTAAAAAGAAATTAGTTATCTTTCTACAAAACAAAAAAAAAGGAAGAAAATTAAATACGTAGTACTAAGTAAGAAAGCTAACCTGAAAAAGCTACATAATATATTATTCCAATAGTGCAGTAGGTTGGAAAATGCAAAATGATGAAGAAAGTAAAAAAATGGGAATGTCCCATAGCATTATGTATATGGACTGGTAGTGTAACTTATTTTCTGTAAACATAGGTAAAATAAAATTACTAATGTTCAAAATTACACATACTTCCCACACATTCACCATTGTGAAACAGTGTGAGATAGAGACCTGGCATCAGTAGCTGCCGGGTGTTGGGGGTAGGGAAGAATGTATAGAAAGAGCATAGAGAATATTTATGGCAGTGAAATTAATCTGCATGTTAATGGTGAATACATGTAATTATACATTTGCTAAAATTCCTAGAATTTACAAGACCAAGAGTGAACCTGAATGGGAACTGTAGAATATGTGTGATGATGTGTCAATATAGGTATATGGATTATAACAGATGGAACACTGTGGTGTGGAATGTTGATAATGGGGGAGGCTGTGCCTTATATGGGAACTCTCTGTACTTTCTGTTCAATTTTTCTGTGAACCCAAAACTACTCTAAACATTAATTTTATTATAAAAATGTAATTACACCATGGTAATCATTCATAATGTGATGAAAACTCGACTTTAAGTATTTCCCCCAGGCTGTGAACTTTAGTTCTATTTGCAACTTCTCCGTTTGGTTGCTGCAGCCTTGATGGGTGATTTGCAGTTTCAGTGGTGATGAAGAGTCAATTGCAGAAGAACTGAAGTGGAGAGACCTGAATAACTAGATCCAATCATATTTTGCAACTGTGATCGGAAATATAAGAACATTGCAGAAGTTTGGGAGGATGTTGAATAACTTCTTACTATTCTATTAGTCTAAAATAACCATACAAATTTATAATTTAAAAACTTTTCATAGATTAAAACAGCTAACTACTCTATTTTCAGTAAAGGTTTAAATAAAAATGAAAGAAAAAGTTCCAATTAAAATGCCCTTCCTAGATATATTGAACAATCCTCAAATAGGTGAAAGGCTAAGAATCACAAAGAGAATAAATGATTTTTTTTAGTAGTATGAGTCATTCAGATTACACATTCTAAGAATTTAAAAAGAAACAAGCAAACAAAACTCCAATGCAGTGATCAGTGGTGGACAGGGGTTAAGAGCAGAAGGAGCAGCAGGTAAGAGGTGTTGTAGTGTCTTGGCTGCAGGGGTGAATACAGCAACCTACACATGCACTAAAATTGTATAGAACTAGTATTGGATAGCATTGATGGCTGCACAATATTGTGAATATACTAGAAGTCACTGAATTGCACACTTTCAAATGGTGAAAATAGTGAAAATGTTTGGAAGTACACATATACATACAAATGAGTACAAGTAAATTCTGAGTAAGCCTAGGTGGAGTGTATCCATATCAGTATAGACTGTGATATTCAAAGAAACTGGACTAAGCACACAGTTTCTATTCTTTGTTATATCTGTATGTTCATCTAAAACTACTCAATAATGTCTCAACATAAACAATCACTGTGGTAGAAATAAAAATTATCAAATGTTTTCTTCTATTACTCAAGTAACCATATCTATCTAATGTTGTGCAATTTAAATATGGAATTTTTTAAGAAAACAGTAATGAAATATTTTAAAATATAGATAAAATTGGCTAATCTTTATCATGCATCATATATTGTACTAGCAGTCTATGCCTTCAAAGACATGAATTTCTGTGATAGAGAACTTATTTGTGATAGAGAACTTATTTATTGGGCCGTCTTTGTATTGCCAAAGATGGTCCAATTAAAATAATCTAGTTCTTAGTTTATCATAGCATCTTCATAAAGTTTTTGAAGAACAAATCATTTAGCAAGGAATTTGTGTAGCATTTTATTACCATGCATCTGTGCTATACTCTAATTATCCTGCACTTTTTAATAATGCATTTACATGATTGATGATAACCTCCTAAAAGAGTACATAACTAAGAAATAATTATTGTATTAATGAAAATACTTTAGGACACCAGAACTAATATCCTACAGTATTATGTATGCGGACTGGCAGTCTAACTTATTTTCTGTAAACATAAGTTAAATAAAATCACTAAAGTTCAAAATTACGCATACTCCCACACATTCACTGTTGTGAGACAGAAAACTTAATTGTCTGCCATTTTTATATGGCTACAACACTATATTTGGAAAATTTAGTATTGATAGTCAAATAAAAATATATGTTATCATATATTTGGGTACATATATTCTAGTCCCATGCTGATCCTTTTGTAAAATTAGATCTGGTTTTCCAAGAGAACCTACTTATTTTTCAGAATGTATTTCAAATAGCTAAGTTCAAACAGCATGTGTCTCTTTATAGACATTCCAGTATCACACAGGCAAAACCAAACCAAATAGAAAAGAGCAGAGACTTGACTATATGTTGTTCATCACGCAGTGGAGGTGCAGGAAGTAATGCTGGCAGAAGGAACTGTGCTTGCTGTCCTATGTTTGACCATATTAATAATACAAAATTGCTCTTAATCCTGTTCTAACTGGATTCCCTTGTAAACCGATTGATTTGTTAAACTACCTGTGAATGGACTAGTTTAAATTAAAGATGTTATCCAAAATGACTTTTTAAAAATTATAATTAATGTCATCTTTCATAAGAGTTCTTTAAAATAAACTAGCACTTAGAAATAGGTCTGGCAAAGAACTGTAGTAAATCACACTAGTGTCATTCTTTCCACAAGATTTTACTGCAGATCTATGCCCCAAACACATGGTACTGTACATAGTATTGAAAAATGCCTAAAACATTGATACTGCTCTATTGGAACCAGAGTGTGCAAAAGCCATGGATGTATGCACAAGCTATTATGCAATCATACAGTTATTATATACACACACACACCCATATACTTGTACGTATATATACACACACACACACACACCCAACGATTTATATATGTACATTTACACAATGCATATATGCAAACACATACACATATACATGCATACACATCAAATTTATTTTAGGCTGTCAGTTTTTTTCCTGAAAATTTTTAAATAAAAGTTTCCTTCATCTATTCCTTAATGGCTAAGTGAATCAGTTCATATCTTTCACCTTGACAATAGGCTTCTTTCTGGTTTTTCTTCTTTAAGTATTTTCTAAATTAAAGAGTGAATCTTTAGAATACAAATCTTATCCAGCATTTCTGGACCTTCAAATTCATTCTCTCTATTGGCTCTTTCGATGTCTTTGTTTAACAGTTTAATATTTTCCTCCAGCTCACATATTTCCATACGTAGAATTCTCTCTTCCTCTTTGTGGAGTTATCAACATTTGTCTCCACATTTGTGTTACCTTCAATTTCCAGCTGTAAGTGGCTCTTATGCATATAATTTAAACATTTTTTTCTCCCTGAGGTCACATCTATTTCACATGATCCAAAACATATTTTTCTCCACTGACCTTCACTCATTTCCACTGGCCAAATTCTCTAAGAATTATCAACACACAGAATTTGTAGATGCTAATTTCCTAGACTCTTCTCCATTCTGGCTTCCGCACTTTTCAATAATACAAACAGCTCTTGTTCACATCTCTACTTCCTTCATGTTTCTAAATGCAAACGATTCTTTCATTTCTTTCCTCTTTTCCTAAGTTGTTAGAAAACTGTATCAGTCTTGACTCTATTCTTATTTGTGAGTCATCTTTATTTACCTTTCACCAAATCATGCTTTTTAGTATTTCCTCTTTTCTCTGCTAGCTATTCTTTTTTACACTGATTGCTCAATATTGTCGTTATTCAAGATTTCATCCTAGCCTGTCTATATACTTATTCTCAATACATTCTCTATTCATACACGACCTATATAACCAATCTTCTAAGTTACATTTTTGGTTCAGCACTATTGTCTGAGCAAAGCTCTTCATATCTAGCTGACAAGTAGACATCCCTACTATGTTATCTCAAAAACATTTTGAAAACTGTATATCATCTATTTTTCCCCTTATTCATGATATCAGTGTGTATTTCCTGAGAATGAGGACAACGTTATTATACAACCACAAAACATAATAAAATCAGAGCATTTAACCTTAGGACAAATACCACAAACCTTGTGATATGGTTAGCCTTTGTGTCCCCACCCAAATCTCATCTTAAATAATAATTCCTATAATCCCCATAATCTTCATATGTCAAGGGAGAGACCAGGTGGAGGTAACTGAATCTTGGGGGCAGTTTTCTTCATGCTGTTCTCATGATAGCTAGTGAGTTCTCATGAAATCTGACAATTTTATAAGGGGCTCTACCCCCATTTGCTGGGCACTTCTTCCTGCACCTTGTGAAGAATGTATCCTGCTTCCTCTTTGCCTTCCACCATGATTGTAAGTTTCCTGAGGCCTCCTCAGCCATCCTGAACTGTGAGTCAAACCCCTTTTCTTTATAAATTACTTAGTCTCTGGCAGTTCTTTATATCAGTTTAAAAACGGAATAATACACCTTGTAATTTACAACCTGTATTTAAAACAATCTTGCATGTTCTTCACATGTACCCCAAAACCTAAAATACAATAAAAATTAAAAAAAAAACAAAAAAATTTCATTAATTGTCCAAATAATACTCTTAAAAATTATTTATATTCTTAGTCCAGGATATATGAACTCATTGATTGCATTAAATTAAGATGTATTGTTAGTCATATAACCTGAAACATTTCCTAATAATTTCATTGTTTTTTTTTGATAGTAATGTAGTTAAAGAATACAACGTAGTTATTTTGAAAAATTACTTTCAATTAAGATTTGTATGATATTTCCTTGTGATTAAATTAGACAAATTTTATTAGAAATATTACTGAAGTAATGTGTGCATGCAAGGTGAGTCTTCTTGGAAGATACAGCATGTGAATTTGCTTCAATATTGGAGATTTGGGCTTAATAACTTGGATAAGGTGGTATACACCAAGTTGCACCATTGTAAAGATATTTTAAATTTATAAATCAATTTTACATACATGTTTTGTGACCTCTACCTTGGCAAAATAGCACCTACTAGATTTTGTATTCATTTACATATTTTATGTATACGTATGTCATTATATGATCTTCCAGTCTCCATCGTTTCTGATGATAAATTGGCCATCGTGTGGGTTGTGGAGTACACCTGCACTGATCCTTCTACTTAACTATCTCAAGGGGCTGTTTTTCCATTCAATGTCCCTATGAAAATGTTTATTCACTGTTGCATTTTATTTGCCTGCTGTCATTTTCTTACTGAAATCAGTTTATTTTCAGCATCAGCCTCATCAGCCTATTCATGTCTTTCATATTTTCCTTTATGATCTTTTATTCTCAAAATATTTATTGATTTTTCCACTCTTCTGTTTTCCATAAGAAGAGTTTTTGAAATATATGCCCATACAGAAGAACAGCCAATATATATTTTTGACCTTAAATAAGTAGCAACCCTATTATATAACATATATATATTTATTTACATATATTATATATAGTATATAAATATTATATATAACATAACATTTAATGTTTGTACAATTATTTATTATATGTTTAGATATCATTCAACTAATATATATTAGTTAATAATTTATATTAAGGAAATGGTGAAGGATGAGGAATTATAGAATAGAAGACAGTGAAGAATGGAGGAAGTATAAAAAATTTAAATTCATGGGCTGGGCATGTGGCTCATGCCTGTAATCTCAGCACTTTGGAAGGTGGAGGTGGATGGATCACAAGGTCAGGAGATCCAGACCATGCTGGCTAACACGGTGAAAACCTGTCTCTACTAAAAATACAAAAAAGCAGGGCATAGTGGCATGTGCCTGTAGTCCCAGCTACTCTGGGAGGCTGAGGCAAGAGAATTATTTGAACCTGGGGGACGGATAGGTTGCAGTGAGCCAAGATTGCGCCATTGCACTTCAGCCTGGGAGATAGAGCAAGACTCCATCTCAAAAAAAAAAAAAAATCGAAATTCATTGTACTGCCTGAAAAATGTATACAATGTTCATGCCATCATGCCAAAACACATCTATATTTAATATATGCATTCTTTCTATTTCCTTTTACATGCATCAAATTCCAGTGTAATTCCTGTTTAAATATTAGGAATAGTTGTTTAATTATATAAAACATATTTTATTTATTTCTAAATTATCACTTATTTTAGTCTATTATTTGCATCAACTTTTTAAAAAATTTCAATACATAATAACTGAGTAGCCTTTGTTCAACCAATTCCTAGTTTAACACTTTTGATATTATTTTAAGTGAAGTTTTGGAGGCAGGATCTCTCTTTTCCACCCAGGCTGGAGTGTAGTGACGCCACAGCTTATTGCAACCTTGTGCTCTTGAGATCAAGCAAATCTCTCACCTCAGCCTCTTGACTAGCTGGGGCTACAGGTGGGAGCCACCATGCTAGACTAACTTTTACATTTTTTTGCAGAGACAGGGTCTCTCTGTGTTGTACAGGCAAGTCTCAAAGTCCTTGTCTGAAGTGATCCTCCTGCCTGGAGTTCCAAAATCATGGGGATTACAGATGTGAACCACTGTGCCCAGTCTGAACGTAATTGTTTTAACTTCATTTTTAATTTCTTGAGATTGTATGTAGAAATGAGATGTATTTGTTTATGTTACTTTATGTATTATAATTCTGATTAAATTATTTATTATATTGAGTAATTGTTTCTATATGCCTTAGATAATTTTTTGTGTTTAAATCATGTCATCTGTGATTAAATACAATGGCGTTTTTTTCCCCAATCTTGAGGCCATTAAAGTTTTTTCTTATGTTCTGTGCTGTCTTGCACTAATATTCCTTTGTTGAACAGAATGATGAGAGCAGGCATTCTTTATTTGCTTCTGATCTTAGGAAAAAGTTTAATATTTCACTTTTTTTTTTGAGACAGAGTTTAAGCTCTTGTTGCCCAGGCTGGAGTGCAACGGGGCAATCTGGGCTTCCTTCAACCTCCACCTCCAGGGTTCAAGGGATCCTCCTGCCTCAGCCTCCCAAACAAGCTAGGATTACAGGCACCTGCCACCATGTCCAGCTAATTTTTTTGTATTTTAACTGAAATGAGGTTTCACCACTTTGGCCAGGCTGGTTTTGAACTCCTGACCTCAGGTGATCCACCCGCCTTGGCCTCCCAAACTGTTAGGATTACCACTATAAGCCCTTAATTATAATGTTAGCAGTAGGTTTTCCATAGATGACTCTTACTGGAAGGAGGTGTTTCCTTCTATTTCTAGTTTCCTATGATAAATTTCAGCAAAAGGTTTCTTGGCATCTATTTTTAAAAACCCTTGTAGTGTCTTCTTTATTCTGTTAGTATAGTGATTGTCTATTTTCTGGACATTAAAATAAATCTGCTTTTCTAATCAACCCTCATTCCTACCCTATTATGGTACAATCATTATTTTCCTATCATACTGGACTTGATTTGACGGTATTTATTTAAAATTTCTTTTTATAGATACTGCTTTGTAATTGTAATGACACTTTTGGGCATCATAAGTCTTGTTGTCAGGTGTTCCTTCTTGCCCTATTTTCTGATAAAGGTTGATGATGTGTCCAGCTTCCCCTTGTCTCTTACAGGTCAGAGCACTCATTCCACGTGCAGATTGTGTAGGCAGCTGGAGTTCTCCACTAAGTCCCTCTCTAGCTATTTTCTTAGCCTGAAGAAGCCACCTTTTCCAAGATGTGCCACAACTAGTACAATACTCAAGCGGTTGAGTATCTACAGCTACTGGGGGCAATCCATACATTAGACAAATAGTTTGAAAGCCTGAAAGAGAGTAATCATTTAAGGTTTCCATTTAGAGCCCGTGATCCACCTGTTGTCATATTACTAGCCTAGCATGTCCTCCAAGCTGAAGAGTAGTAAAAGCTGATGATTAGTCCCAGAGGTCAATTACAAGAGCAGCAAAGATGCAGAGAAAATTCAATTATTTACAAAAAGAGCTCCCAGAAACCCATAAAACTTATTTCTTTTAGGAATACCCTATTCATTTTCTTTAAAGCAGTTCTGCCTCTATAATCAAGCCCAAATTGGAACTAGGAATGGTTTTGTGGAAGGAAACTTTAAAAGTTGATAGTTGGATGGTGTCTTGTGACCCATGCCTGTAATCCCAGCACTTTCGAAGGCCAGGAAAGTGAATTGATTGAGCTCAGGAGTTTGAGACCAGCCTGGGAAAAATGGCAAAACTCTGTCTGTACAAAAACCAAAAAAGTTTAAAATGAGCTGAGTGTGGTGTTACATTCCTGTAGTTCATGTTGCGTGGGTGGCTGAGGTGGAAGGATGGCTTGAGCATGGGAAGTGGAGGTTGCAGTGAACCGAGATTGTGCCACTGCACACCAGCCTGGATGACAGAGCCATACCCTGTCTCAAGGAAACAACAAAATGATGTGTGAATTGGTTCTTAGATTTCTGGAATATATTAACTACTCTGAGTAGATTAAAGGCCATTAAATAACACTTTTTCCTTTTATAAAGAGCATACTAGGAGCACGTCACATAGTCACGAAATAGTCACTTAACTTTCAACTGTAGATATGACATCTAATTATTAAAAGCAAAATGCTCTAGGTGACAATGTAGTTGTCACAGAATAGTTTAATGAAATAAATAATATAATTTACTAGTGGTATTTCCTGTAAGAGAGGTCGGTGAAAAAATTTTCATCTCAGAGCTTTATGTAACCACTTTAATGTTCTGGAAAGAGTCTAGAAACTTCCATAATTAAAAGAAAGCCCTGTCACCTTCAGCCTTATGGTCAAAATTTGTAAAAATGAAAGCTAAATCTAATATTCTAGGTGGCTGAATTAAGCACAAACTTAATCCACAATCTGTTATGTTAAAATTAAAACATTGGCTGAGAAGGAATAAGACCTTTAGTATGATGACAGAGACCAAAAGGCAGATTCCACCGGATTTGGGGATCTTGAATCCTTAAATGCTATCAAACTCCTTTATCAATAGAAGAAGCCTGTCTTTTCTTGGATTGAGGAAATCATCTACTCTTGAATGAAGAAATTGCAATTACCCCCACTACTCTAGTTGCCTTTTTGGAAAATCTGATTCTCTTAAGGATCCATCTTCACCATTTCTCATTGCTTCTAGATCTAAAACTATATTAAATTTCACACATAACTCAGAGGGTGAGGTATGTGTGACCTCTAAACATGTGTGAAAAACACTAAATGAAATGTCTGTCAATATTACTATTAGAAATCTGGGGAGCATTTATGATAATGGATCCTAAAATTGTTGGACTGTGATTAAATAAATACAATGAATTATGAAGAAATTATTGAAATCTACACTTACTAGCAGGGCTTCTGGGTACACTGGTTTAGTTTAAGATTCTGAGAGTGGTTAACATGGCTAAATTGTTCAGTCGTCTGAAACTTGAATCCTAAAAATGCGCAAATGCCAGTCTTGGTATGTTGTAGAGGAAGGTATCCGGAGACTGAGGAAGACTGGATTGCTAGACTAGACTTATCCTGTAAGATTTATTCACTCACACCCTAAATTCATCCTTCAGGACTGTTCATATGACATTTCCCCCATGAAGGCTGAGAGAGGTATACTCCTGGCAAGAGGCCCAGTATCGTTGAGGAATTCTAAGGTGACTCACGTGTAGATAAGAACTGGCAATGGGAACTGCTGCCATCAAATTAGGTTCTTTAAATTCTGTGGGGTTGTTTGATTAGGGGGTTGCAAGGGCCAAGAAGTGACACTTTGTCACCTATGGCAAGGTTGGCACAGCTGCCCCAGTGGGAATTGGGCCCACAACCATGAAAAGCTGGTATGCTCTGGCTGGTTGGAACTCCCTAGTATCCCAGTCATATATGATCTCTGGACGCTGTTCAATTCAGAGAGACCTGATTATTATTCAATGACTTTTAAAATTTTCACATTATGCCTGCATGGCTTCATATTTAGACAAACAGAATCAAAGTTGCCCTGTGTGGATTTCTTTCCAAATTCCAGCGGCAGCACCTGCTTGAACTCTGATCTCTGTCTCTTCACTCTGGAAAAAGGCAGCTCTCCTTTTGCAATAACGCTCCCTGAATCATGACCCAGAAAGCCACTCCAGGTACAAATGCAGGGCTACACAAGCTATCAGCTTATTTGTTGTCTGCCTTCCTTTAGGGACTGTGGTGCTGCACTGATAATTATCCAGTGTCTTAAGCAGTTGACACATATGATTTGTCCAGTGTTTGAATTTTTTATGGGAGGCAATGCATGACTCAATTATGCCACCGTGGCCATAAGCTGTACTGTCCATTTGGCTCTGGACCTTTGTTTTTCCTTTCTTTTTTCCTTCCTCCCTCCTTTCCTTCTTTTCTTTCTTCCTTCCTTGCCAATTTCTCTGCTATGGTTTGTTGACTCTTTTCTGATTGAGATAGCATTTTACTTACCTGAAGATATTTTTCTGTGATTCTTTGAATTCCTTTCAAATCCTGGTCTTCTAAATCCAGCATCTAGGCTATCTTGGGTTGAAATGGACTGTTTCCTAACTATAGAGAGCACATTTTTCTCATCTTTGTTTTGTCTGGTGTTTCATTTGTTTATTTTCTATCAGATATATTACTTAGTGGATGATACAAAGTAATGTACTTGGATCCTATTGTTTTTCTCAAAAGTATGTTGATTCTTAATAGATTTGCATATTATCAAACAATAAAATACAGCCATTCTTTATTCCTTTTTATGTAATACATATTTAATCTGTATTCACATGTATCTTTAAACACTACACGTTTTAAAAATCAGTACATATGTTTTATAGCTTTGTTTTTATATTTGTTTATTTTAAAAGATAATATAATTTAATATGTTTTAATTATTGAACAGTACTAATTGTATATATCCCATGGGAGTAAAAGATAATTTAAATCTACATTTATTATGCTCAACTCAGTAAATAATATTTTAAAAGCATATGATTAAAATTTCCCTGGATAGAGGATGATTATTTCTAAATATTGATGTGACAAGCAGCTTCTTATATTTCTAAATATTTGGCAAATTATAAATCACTATTGTTGAGTCTCAATGCACATAGAAAATGAAGATAAACTGAGAAAATGACTTTCACATTTTTATCCTCAGTTTTACCTTTAATCCTCATTGTCTTTTCTTTATGCTTACATTTTACATTTAATTTTTAGGCTAAATTTAAAAAAAGATTCAGGGAAGCTTTCCTATTGGCCTCATAATATATTTGTTTCTTATCCCTCCAACTTGAGAGAAGGCATATAAAACATACATCGCATTTTCAGTAAGGTCTAAGTCAGATTTTGCCTACACTTTTTACTTTGAGCTCTATTTTGCTCCTGAATTTTATTCTGGTCTTTCAAGACATGAGAAGTGGGACATGGCTTTGGGCTCTTTTAAAAATATCAGCCATATGGAAGTAACAAGAATCAAGAAGCTACAAGAAATCATTCTTTTTAAGAAAAGAAAGCTTTTACTTCCTTATTCTGAAAACATTTCCTTATAATTTTGGCAAAATATTGTGTTTCTAATTACTTCAACTTGCATTTGAATATATTCTTAGGTCTTGAATGTAAGGTCATTGGGCCTGGCAAGGTGTTGTGGCTCACCCTTGTAATTCCAGCACTTTGGGAGGCTGAGAAGGGCAGATCATGAGGTCAGGAGTTTGAGACCAGCCTGGGCAACATGGTGAAACCCTGTCTCTACTAAAAATACAAAAATTAGCTGGGGATGCTGGTGGGTGCCTGTAATCCCAGCTACTTGGGAGGCTGAGGCAGGAGAATCGCTTGAACCCTTGGGAGGCAGAAGTTGCAGTGAGATGAGATAGTGCCACTGCACTCCATCCTGTGAGACATAGCAAGACTCTGTCTAAAAAAAAAAAAAAAGAAAGAAAGAAAGAAAGAAAGAAAAGCCACTGAAGATCAGTAAAAGCTTATTGAGTTAAAGGTTGCAGCCTCAAATTATAACTGCAAATTTTTGCTGTGCCTCTTTTGTTCACATATCTCTTCTTATACTATGGATGTTTTTCTACACTCAAGAATTTACACAAAAGAAGTGAAATTTGTGAATCTATGCTGTGCAATAAATCAAACAGGATATACTGTTAGCTAATATAAATAAAACTTTCATTTATCAATTTACATTTGAACTTATATGTCTCATTCATCATAGTATGCCACACAGAGGCTAAAATCAATTCTTGCACACAGTAGGTAATCACAGCATGCTTATCATAGGATTTCAATAAAATGGGCTACTGACACTAGAAAACAGATTCAGATTTCATTTAGTAAAGAGAAAAAATTTCTACATATAATGATACCATCCTATAATTTTTCTTGAACTAGAATAATTTAAAATGACACAAACAAGAATTTGAAGCTGGTAATTGAAACTGATAGCTAGATGAAATAAATAGTATTTGTTTTGTGCTCAATATTCTCTGAAATTCTATCGTAGGGACTTTGGGATACCGCTTTATATTTGAAAGGTTAATTTGACAGCCTTACCAAGTTAAGTTTCATTGAATACAAATAAAATTTTATAATATTATACAAGATGTTTTATAAAGCTTCAAATATAGTTTTTCATAACAGTTGCATAAGATTTGAGCAAATGTAAATTGATAAAAATGGAAGTAAAATATCTTACCATTCTTCCTAGGCATTAAATAACATTAAGTTCTGAATAATACAGATAAGGGATGTTAACTTTTTATTTCAACTTCTATACATGGATTTCCAAGCCAGCAGTCAAAAGAGCTCATATTTTTTAAGCTGAAACCTGAAACCATGGACTGCACTGTCCCAGATTTATTTAAATTTTTTACATTCTTCTAAAATTAAAACTTGTGAAATGTACTTTTCAGACTTGCTCACCCTAAGGCCGTCTGCTTGTAAGAACTGATAATGAACATTTTCCCTCTCCCACACATCACATTCCTAGTCATTATTCCATTTCTTTTTTCCCCTGACCAATCTGAGTTCCTCTGCTTTCAAACTAATTCTGATCCTCAAAGTGAATCACACTTCCTCTTTGGTGCTCTTCTTTTGTGGGTAAGGATCCGTCTTTCCCACATAAGTCGTAAATGGATCCCATTTTACATAGAGTAGATCGTAGTAAAACTCACTTAGAGCACGTGCTCTGAATTCTTTCTTCCTTGGTTTAAATTCCATCTTCAACAATTACTCATTTTTGGGCTATCTGCCAGCTATTTAAACTTCTTAAATCCCATTTTTTTTTCATTGATAAAAGACAATTTACATTATAGGGCTGCTAAACAATCAATAAGATAAGATTAAAAGGCAATTAGATACATATTTGAGACACCATGATCCCTCAAAAGCCATGAACAATTATCGTTACTAAGAAATAAACATTTAATATTTTATTATACCTATTTTATTAAGGAAGTGAAGTTTCTGTTAAAAATATTTTCTATGAATTCTCTAGACATTTCTGAAAATCATTGAAACCCTTCATTATTAAACATCTTTTATATTTCAACTAAAAATCAAAGTGCAGTTATGAAGATTTAACATAGATATCATGTTAAACAATAGTGAATATATTTTTTCTTATTGTCATACTAGTCCAAGTGTATTTTTTGAGTGGACAAGGATAGAAGTTTTAAACATTGTAAGTTTTTTTTTATGTCTTCACCTCTCACAAGGCACATACTATATGAGAGTAAATATTCACTAGTGCTAAAAAAATTTGCCTTCCAGCAACAAGTCCACTTCATTATTTAAATAAACTATTTTAAAATTATAGGTTTTACAAGCAGTATTACATTAGAATTAAATGAGAAAATTCTAGGAAGTATCAAGCAAAAATTCAATGTTTGCAAATTTAACTAGTTTTTATGGACATTGCATATTCTTTCTTTGAAGACTCAATATGACAGACACATTCAAATTTTATCTTTAGCTTGAACTTCTCTCCTAAACTCTAGACTCAATTATCCAATTCTCCTCTTGTATGTTCAATGGACCACACAAGTGTCACATGCCTCATCTCCTTTACTGATTATTCTATCTTACCATTGTTCAAGCGACAAGCCAGATCACATCTGATTTATATCATTCTCTCACACACCATATCCTAATCAAATCATGCCTGCAAATCCTTCTATTTTCACTCAGAGCAAAACTCAAACTCCATGGGCAATTATCCCTGAGTTCATCCTTGATCTGCCCTTAATTCCTTACATCTCTACCTAGTAGGTTGTTATGGTCACTCCATACATCCTGGTTAAGGTGGGGACAGATATTTTTCTATTTCAAGATCTTTGCATTTGTCTTCTCTGCCTGGTGCACTCTTCTATCAGTACTCTCCATGCCTCCCATTAGTTGTCCTTTGTCCAAATATTACCTATTCAATGAGTTCTTGATAGATCAGTTAAAATTTTAAGCCCAATTAGGAATTTCTTATCATCCTCATACTTGATTATCTGCATATCACTTAGCAACATCTGATTTAGTTTTAAAATTATTTGTTTATCGTCTATCTTGTCATGGGAATGTTAAAAAGTAGAAGGGATGCTTCTTTGTTTGTTTTATTGACTGCTATATACCCTGTGGCTGGATAGATAGAAACTTAATAAATAGTTGCTAAATGAACAATTGTCAATTATTTGCAGATGGGAGGATATAGACACGTAAAAAATTCCTGGAGTTATCTTCTTGGAGCATACAGAAAGAAAAGAAAGGTGACTTGTGAGGCTAGCATTTTTGACGAAGACAAGTATTTCCTACAAGTGCAAGAGTGTTAACTTTCTCTTTCTCTCTTTACTCTCATTATCATTTTAGGATGGAAAATTCTAAAGAAGTTTATTACCTAAATTACATAAGGTCTGTGTTTATGTGTGTCTGCATTGCATGTGTCTGTGTGTGTGAGAGAAAGTGTATGCATGTGTGTGTGCGTGACTCATTTATTTCAATGAAAAAATTTCTCAGTCATAAACTTTAAGGTGTCAGTATACAAATCACCTGTGAATTGTTTGGTGTATCATACTCATGAAATAATTCTTGAAGTAATCATAGATTTTAGGCTTTTTATAAGTCACATACAACCCAAGATTATTCATTGTTGCATACTCCGTCTCTAATTTTCCACCTTCTTGAACAGATAATCATATTCAATTTCCTCCTTACTTATTTTCTTCTCCCTTTCTCTTTTGCCTCTACTTCCTTTCCCCATCTTTTCCTTCTTTCCTTATTTTCTCTTAATCTCCTCTAATCTAGAAATATCCATTTGAAAACTATCAAGTATTTTTAAAAAAGTACATAAAATGGAATAAAATAATGTAATGATTGTTTTAACCTTCTCATACTTTTCTTGATTAAGATGTAACAGGATTTTCAACAATTTAATATTTTAGCTAAAGCTGAAATAATTTGTTCCATGTAATGATGAGATTAGATTTTCCATTGACAACTAATGAATGCCTAAATTAGATTTAAACATAAACTAGAGTAATATTTCTTCACTGTGATTGAAGATGATGTATTCTTGTTTTAAGTTGGCATATAGAGAAGATGGTAATCCTTTAAACTGAGACAGAGAATGTGGGGTGAAGAGAGAAAGAGTATTCACATTAAGCTTGTGGAGAAAGAGTAATCCAAAGAATTTCACTGGAAGCAGACAAGAAACTATCTACTGACTAACTGGTGTGTATTATTTTCACAGTTTGAATTTTGTGACCAAAATAATAAATAACTTAGTATTTACTGTTACAAAGAAAATATGTAACAATTAATAATCCATTAAGTACATTTGACTTTCAAATATATTTTGTGTTTACATTTAATATGTAAGGAAAAATTAGACTTTATATTTAATTCTACATAAGCCTATCCTTAAGACTATTAGGCATAAATTAATAGCTAATTGCAGATCACCAATTTCTAAAGCCAAAGCAAAATAACAAGAAAAACAGATTTTCTCTCTATTAATAAATTTTTTAAAAATGTAGGAGGAGATGGAGGTATGTGTTTGCATATTGGAGAAAGACTTACAATGCCTTTCTATGATGTAAGCTAAAATATTTTGGAGTTTACAGGCAGTTAACTCTAGAACCAAAAATAAATGATTATGCAAAGTACAATTGTCTGTCAGTATCCATGGGGATTTATTTCTAAGACCCTCTGCAGACAATCTGATGATACTCAAGTTATTTTATAAAAAGGTATGTTATTTGCCTATAAATTATGTACGTCTCATGTATACTTTAAATCACCTCTAGATTACTTATAATATGTAATACAATATAAATACAATGCAAAGAGTTGGTATACTGTATTATTTAGGGAATAATAGCAAGAAAATATAATCTCTACATATTCAGTACAGACACTATCATAAGCCTAACTACATTTTCTATCCATAATTGGTTGAATCTTTTATGTGGAATCTGTGAATATGAAGGGCCAACTGTACTACAACGAGCAAATAATTCTTTTTCTCTAAAGACAACACTACCTTCCCATAATTAACTTACAGATATGTTTTCTTTATTTAATGCTACATAACTTTTCAGGTCTCAATTGTCTTGTTAAAAGTAAAAGAGTATTTTGCTGTTCTTGCTGAATAGATGGAATAATGGAATTCAAAATAAGGTATCATAAAACTAAGATAATAAAATTACTAGGTATATTACTAATAAAACAAAGCAATATAAACTGTGAATGGTTGGTTTACTTTCCCAAAAGAAATCATAGTATCACACGTGGATTCACAAAAATTTTAAAATATTTCCCTTGTATAACTGAAATTGTGTATGTGTGTATGTGTATATAACTTTTTTACTCTTGGGGATATAATTATTATAAAACCAACTCTGAAAGCATTTTTTTCTCGTGTTTCACCTGCCATACAATAAGCTTTATCAGTGAGCCAAAAATAAATAACCTAAACCTTTTATAATAGCTGTCACTAGAAAGCTAAACAAAGTCACCATTCATCTTACTCATAGTCATTTTACCCTTTAGCAGATGTGTTCCTTGAACAAATTTATTGGCCTTATGAATAAAGATTAGCACTACTCTGTTCAACTCTGTCGGGAAGAAAATTATTCTACTGTAAATGGACATAACATTCAACTAAATGAATGTTTAAAAAGGGAAAAAGCACATTCTTTGAAATAAGCTTTCTGAATAAAATGTGGGATTGGCTTTCTCAGGGATATTTAATGAATATGTTATATTCATCCACATCCTCATCTGTAAATATGTGCATAAAGGAGGATTAAAATTTCAATTATAATGTTATACTGAGTAATTCATAACTGACTGTAATAATATTTATAGTTACAAAGATATTTATATGTATCATAATATTACTTTTAAAATTTTTATTTTTAGGTTATAACAGTTTCTAAACACTTATACATATTTACACACGTATGGCTCACCAAGAATTATGAACAGCTCCCCTTCTTTTAATTCCAAGAATGAAGGTATATGTTGAAATATAAAATTGTAATTGTTTTGGATTATTAGCTATGTTGTATCCTCATCGCTCATCTACATTTATTTGAAAGTCATTTCCAATTTCACATTTAAACTTCACTTCTTCTACTCTTCTGGATGGCTTATAGCTCAGGTAACCAGGACATTTTATCTCTGCTGTTTAGCCTCTTCTCTTTTGTAGACTTTCAATCGTGTGGCAAAGAAGTGAACTCCTGTAAGAATATGTGTACCATTTTAATTGCATGTGCCTAAAATTAATTAAATACATTTAGTATATGATCATGCAAACATGTGCACTTACCCATAAAAATAGAGAAACAAATTTTAGTATTAAGAATCACAAATTAGGAAATTCTAATTTATGTGTAACATGATGCACACAGTTTGTAAATAGGTTTTTAGACCAAGATTTCAAGCTTAAAAGCTAGAGACAATTGAAAGAAGGAAAATAATCTACCTTGGGCATTCTTTGCCTGTAATCATTAAATAACATGGCAAAAATAGAAAACATTTGATTTTCCAATATCTGCTTCATTCTTCTATGATGGGGCAGGGAGGTGGATATAAGTGTTTTATAGCCAAAAAAGACTAGTAACTGATTCTAATTAATGTGCATGCCAGGTTCATGAAAGTGAACTGAACTGAAAACACATTTAGTTTTTGACCTGGCTAAAATGGTAAGGTATCTTAGATGGCTTCCCAGAGATTGTGGATCATGAAGAAGTTGTGTTATCTGGTAGCTCCTCTCTCTATAGTTGAGATCTGCATTGGAGTTATATGGTACGACATCAAAAACTAGTTTTAGATTTTTCCCTTACAATTACACTTCAAAAGTTAATAGAGTTAACACCAGAAATTGCTTTATTTTATGTTTACATATTTTGAAAAGCATTGCAGTGAGATAAAGTTACTTTTCTCACTAGAAGATGTATGAGTTGGCCAAAAAATAATATAACTTTTTTTCAATTTGGAACCATGTTACCCAATTAAACATTACTTCACATATACCTTCAGGTATTTGGACTTCAGCACAGAGTTTATTTTCAGTTGAGGAGATTCCTGAAAGTTTGTAGATACTTAAAAGTCTTTTTCAAGGTCTTCATGCATCACTTTAATTACCTATAATTTTTTATAGTAACTTATTATACATGAGGCTAATTTGCCTTATTCTACAGTTGTCAACATTAAATTTCATTTGCCACATGTCAGCCTATTTAAGTAGCAAATTCAAAATGTATTATAATATACTAGATGTAATTTGAGCATCACTACTTAATATTTTTTCCTCCAATCTCCAAATTGAAATATCCCAGCATATTGAGAAAAAGATAACTGTCTAATTTCCTGTATTATATTAAAATGAAAAAATGGAAGGAAAAATACAATTAGTATAAGAATGCCTTTGATTGAAAATATTTATGCCTGTAGATTTTTTTTAAAAACTGGATACACTAGTTTTAAGTTTCAGTTTCAATTTGGCAACATTATTTTTAAGATATTAGGTCTGAGGAGAAATCACAAGCAGTTAATATTTACTGGTAACATTAAAGAAACTGGTTAAATAACAATTAACAAGTTTTAAGTAGTAAGCCTATAAATAAATAAATAAAATATAAAAATATCAGTAAATTTTTAAATTTAAAGCATATTTCAGTTACATTTAAGAAAAATAAATAAAGTGATTTGCTATTAAATGAAAATATAAATATGTCTGCTGAGAAAAATGTATTAAAAATTGTGCAAAAATGCAAATTAGGAAGACTTGATTTTATGCACTTAAAGTCTTAAAAAATTAATATTTATGAAACTGGTTTAGATATTTGCAGATTTTAGAGAGGGAGTAAGATTCTCAAGTAATTGGAAAATGTACTCATAACATCATGCTTATGTGAATATCCTGATTGCAGTTTAAAGTCATTTTAATTTGTAAAATATTGATAGAAGAATATGTCATTGTCTTATTATAGGAGGGGCCAGTATTGATGGAATGTTCTTGGAATGAGTATAAGCTAATGCATTTAAAAGATTAAGAAAATCTATAAAAATATGTCATCATTTTGGAAGAATTGCCAAGTAGCTGGAGTTATTCATGAATAAAGTACATGCCCTTAATTTACATTTTCTGAAGCGTAGTCATATATTTTAAGGATTATAAAATTTTGATCAGAGGTGAATAAAAACATTATAACAATATATATCTTCCCCAAATAATTGAAAGCAGGAACTTGAACAGATATTTTTACATCCATAGCAGCATTATTCACAATAGCTAAAAGGTAGGAGCAAACCTCATGTGCATTGACATATGAATGGATATACTATAAATATATGTGCATGAATATTATGAATACATGGATATTATTTAGCCCTAAAAAGGGAGGGGATTCAGACACTTGCTACATGGATACTTCTTGAAGACAATATGCTAAGTGAAATAAGCCAGTAACAAAAGGAAAAGGATGCATGATTCCACTATATGTGAGGTAATGAAATTATACAAATTGAGAGACAGACAGTAAAATGGCAGTTGCCAGTGAATGGGAATATGGTGGAATTAAGAGTTGTGGAATAGGTACAGAGTTTCATTTTGTATGATACAAAAAGTTCTAGAGGTAGACAGCGGTGATGGTTGCACAACAAAGTGAATATACTTAATGCCACTGAATTGTACATTTAAAACTAATGAAAACAGCATATTATAAGTCATGTATATTTTGCCACAAATGAAAATATATACAATCTATCTATATCTATATTTAGTAGTTTTAGCAGCTTTGTTAGCTTAATATTTGAGTATTGAACTATTTGATATGCTATGTATTTCATATTATTAGGTTGGTGCAAAAGTAATTTGCATTTTTTCGTTGTTGAAATTTGCTGTTTCATACTGGAATACATTCTTAAACAAATGTGGTTATGTTATCGATCATTTTAATGCAAATTTCTCACTTTATTTTTTTCCTAATCTCTTACTACTTGCTGTTTATCTTACATTTATTTTAGATTATGGAAATGATGTAAGACAAAAAGCAAATTTGAGCAATTTTCTTATTAGGGTTCAAAATGGATCATAACAAAGCAGAGAAAACTTGCAATGTCAACAACACATTTGGCCCAGAAATTGCTAATGAATACATGCAGTGAATGTTCAAAAAGTTTTGCAAAGGAGACAAGAGCCTTGGAGATGAGAAGCATAGTGGCCAGCTCTCAGAAGTTGACAATGATAAATTGAGAGCAATCATTGAAGCAATCCTCTTACAACTGCATGAGAAGTTTCCAAAGAACTCAGTGTCGACCATTCTATGGTAGTTCAGCATTTGAAGCAAATTGGAAAAGTAGAAAAGCTCAATAAGTGGGTGCCTCATGAGCTGAGCAAAAAATTAAAAATGGTTGTTTTGAAATGTCATCTTTTATCATGTATTCCCAACTCAAAGACTATATATTTAACATACATACATATAACATATATAATATACATGTTGTTATATATGTTATACATATATAACATATATATGTGTTGTTATATATAATATATACATTATATATACAATGACATAGTTAAGAGGGAAATGATCTAAGAATATCAATGAAAATGTCACAAATGAGCATCATTTTGTTATGTGGTCAATTTATTGAATTCTGAAATATTCAATATATGATATTAAAAAATGTATATTTGAAAAAAATAAAGAATATAGATGCTTGCCTTACGACATAGTTTATTAAAATAAACCTATGTTTAATAGTCATGTTTAAGAAACAGTATAACACATATGCAATTACTATTGGTGGTAAAAATAAAAAGAAAGAAAATATGTAGCAAACAGTACTATTAAATTCTGGATTTAATTTGGTCCAACATATGGTTTGTATTTATAAACAAATTATGAATCTTATTCTATATTTTTATAGATGGTAAATGTACTATGTATATTTTACTCAATGTAATAAGATTAATTTGTGAACTGAAAAATATCCGCAAAGAAATACTTATTTTACTAGAACATTCTTTTCTCCTAAAGCAGATTATCTAGTATGCTTCAATGAAATGTTTAGCTGTCATTTGTCTCATTCTATTTTTTCTCTATCACTCCCTTGTTCATTTTTAAATTTGGAAATGTCACTGTTTCCCTTCACTCAATATTTTCTCTTTTCTTACTTTTTAATTCTTTCTCATGACAGCAGTATGCAATTATGCTATTGATAATCATAAAGTTAAAGAACAGGAGAAGTTGGTTCACATAGATACAAAGTGAGCAATATTCTGAGTACTTGTATAATAAACTAAGTATTTCATTAAAGCAATGGAAGTCAGAACTCGTTTTAATCAATGACAATGATTAGACACACACACACACACACACACACACACACACGTCTCTTTCTGTCTGACTCTCTTGGTCTCTTGGTCTCTCTCTCTCAAGCAATACTGTATAGATATATAAACTTTTAATAGTATACTAGTGATTTTATTGCAGCTAGCACAGCATCCAAATGATATACACTGGGAATAAACAGCCTCCACAAGCTGTTTAAAGACATCATTAAGTTTTTCACTTTCTACAATGAAGTTTCAATTTCTTATGTTGATTTCTAAGCACACATGTTGACCAAAGTTTTGGAAATGGACATGAATCTTGGTCTCCATATCTTTCAGAAGCTATAAAATGGATTTTTCTTGTACACTTAATCCCATTGATTTTCCCCACTGCACTGTGGGCTTCCAATGTGGCCTAATCAGGAGGTAGATATGGTAGATGCCTTTTTAAAGAGAAATTTTTTTCAGATGAGATTCAGTTAAACTAAAAATATTTATTTTCAAGCATACAATTCAATGGCATGTAATACATTTGACATGTGTTTGACAAACAAATTTGTCAAGCTCCAAAATATTTTAATAATCCCAACATAAAATTATGTTTTCATTAAGAAGCCTCTCTCTGTGTCTTCCTCCTCTTAGTCCCTGGAAACATTATGTACTTTCTATCTTATGGATTTACCTATTATGGATATTTTGAATAAATAAAATCACATAACATGTGACCTTGGGATGTGTGTTCTTTCATTTACCACTGTTTTTGAGGTTCATACACATAATAGCATATATCAGTAATCATTCCATTTTATAACTGAATAACTTTCTCTAGCATGTTTATAATACAATTTGTTTATCCATTCATCTATTAGTGGATGTTTGGGCTGTTTCTACTCTTGAGAATATTGTAAATAGTGCTACTATGACCGTTCCTATACAAGTATTTGTTTGACTCCCTGCTATAAATTCTTTGAGGCACATAGCTAGGAGTAAAATTGCTGAGTCACATGAAAATTGCATGCTTAACTTTTCTGGAGCTACCAAAACATTTTCCTCGGTGCTGAACCATCATACGTTCCCACTAGCAATGCCAATTTATGCATATGCTTGCCAACAATTCCTATTTTCTTTGTTAAAGTTGTACCAGTTCTAGTGAGTATAAAATGGCTTCCTACTCTGGTTTTTATTTGCATTTCCTCGATGACTGCTGATGTTTCCTATGCTTTCATATTCTTATTTGCTGTTTGTAAATCTATCAGAGAAACATTGACTCAAGTCTTCTTTTCATTTTGTTGATGATTTGTAAGAGTTACTTATATATTTCTGTATTAGATCCTTTTCAAATACCTGATTTGCAAATGTTTTCTATTATTCTATGTCATCCATTAACTTTCGTAGTAATACCCTTTGATGTCAACACTTTTTAAATTTTGATTGTCAATGTATTAATTGTAATATCCAAAGATTCATCATCTAGTCTAAGATCTCAAAGACATATTTCAATGTTTTCATCCAAGAGTTTTATAGCTTTACTCTTTTATGTAGGCAGTTGATCCATTTTTGTGTATTGAGTGTGGTAGGGGTCCAATATCATTATTTTACACATGGATATTCAGCTGCCTGTGTGCAAATATTTGTTGAAGACACACTTATTTCCTCACTGAATTGATTTTGGACTTTGTAAAAATCAATTGGTCATAGATGTAAGAATTTATTTTTGTACTCTCAGTTGTATACTGTTGATCTATAGGTCTATTCTCATGCCAGTACAACACTGGTCTGATTAATTTATCTTTGCAGTACGTTTCAAAATCAGGAAGTGTGATTCCTCCAAGTTCTTCTTTTTCAATAATATTTTTGTTGTTCAGTGCCCATTGCAGTTCCAGATAAATTTGGCAATCAGCATTTCGAGTTCTAAAAATAAATAAAAAGGACTTTATAAATTTGATAAGGATTGCATTAAATCTGTAAATCACTTTGAGTAGTATTGTCTCTTTAACACTATTAAGTCTTCCAATCAGTAAATTCAGGATGTCTTTCCATTTCTTTAGGTCTTCTTTAATTTATTTTAGATTTTTTTTTTTTTTTTTTTTTTTTTTTTTTTTTTTTTTTTTGTTTAAGTTGTTCAATCCAAAAAAAAACTAGTTAAAATTTAGACTAGGGTTTTTTTTTTTTTTTTTTTAATTTTTTTT
>CAUYLG010048301.1:0-43701 GCA_963573385.1 Cacajao melanocephalus | reverse complement strand
TGCATAGTATTTCACAGATTTAAATGAAATATTGGTTGGCTGTTTGTTTGTTATTTTCTTCCCTTATTTCTTCCTGTCTCCGTTGTTAAGCAAAATTATTGGCATAAAAGAGGTCTTTAATGCGTATTTTTAGATTGCATTCCAGCCTGGGCAATAGAACAAGACTCTTGTTCTCTCTCCCCCTTTCTCTTCCTCTTTCTTTCTTTCAAAAAAAAAAAAAGAAAGAAAAAGAGAAATATCTTAAATCAATGACTTAATCTTCTACCTTAGTAAACTAGAGAAAAAAAGAGTAATGTAAGCCTAAACCAAGCCAAAGGAAAAAAAGAAAACAAAAAACAAAAAATAGAGCAGAAATCAATGAAATAAAAAACAAAAATAAAATAGAAAAAGGTAAACTAAAATCTATTTCTTTGGAAAGATCAATAAAATTAATATGTGAGAAAGTAAGAAAAAGAGAAGATTTGAATTGCCAATATCAGAAAGAAAAGTTATTAATTTTATGAAAATTAAAAGGATACTCATAGAATAGTATGACAATTCTTTGCCTACAAATTTGATAACTTAGATAAAATTGACCAATTCCACGAAAACATAATCTGCTAAAATTCATATAAGAAGAAACAGATAATCTGAATAGGCCTATAGCTATCAATAAATTAAATTAATAATTGATAATCTACAATAAAAGAAATAACAGGCCCAAATGGTCTCATGATGGATTCCATCAAACACTGAGGAATGAGTTACAATAATTCTCTACAATCTTTCTAGAAAATAGAAGCAGAACAAACACCTCAACTCATTCTAGGACGGCACTGTGACTCTAGTAACAAAACTAGGTAAATATAGTACAAGGAAAAAAGAAGTAACTATAGGCCAATATTTCACATGAATATAAGTGCAAAAATCTAAACAAATTATTAACAAATTAAGTCGAACAATGTATAAAAAGTATTATATATACTATGACCAAGTGGAATTTATTTTGGATATCCAAGTCTGACTTAGCATTTGAAAATCAACATAATCCACCACATCAAAAGGCTAAAGAAAGAAAAATCACATGACTAAATACATAAAGTATTTGATAAAAACTAACACCCTTTCATGATTAAAAACATGCAAAAGCCAACCATAAAAAATCTCAGCATACTAGGTATAGGAGGAATATCCTCAACTTGATAAAAATCTATACTCATATTTATTGGTAAGAAAAAAAAAAAACAACTCTCCCAAAACTAAGAATGAAAAAGAATTTATTTAATCTAACAAAAGAAACCTATAAAACAATTAACAAAAACATGTAACTAAAGTCATACTTAACGGAGAAAGATTTAGTGCTTTACTTTCTCCAGAAGTTGGGAGTAAGACATAGATTCCCATTCTCACTACTTATTTTTTTGTTTTTGTGGGGGTTTTGTTTGTTTTTCTTTGAGACAGGGTCTTTGCTGCCCAGGCTGGAGTGCAGTGGCACAATCATGGCTCACTGCAGCCTTGACCTCCCAGGCTCAGGTAATCCTACCTCAGCCTCCCTGGCAGCTTGGACTACAGGCATGTGCCATCATGCCCAGCTACCATATTTGTTTTTATAGAGACAAGGTTTCACCATGTTGCCCAGGGTAGTCTTGAACTCCTGAGCTCAAGAGATCCACCCACCCCCGCCTCCCAAAGAACTGGGATTACATTCATGAGCCACTGCAACAGCTTTCTCACCACTCCTAGTCAACATCGGAGTTTTGGGCAGTAAATAAGAGAAAAAAATTTAAAGACAATGAGACTGGAGAAGAAATAAAATTGCCCTTATTTGCATATGAAATGATCCTATTTGTAGTTCTATTATGGAATCCTTATTCTTAACCTAAGAATTCCACAGCAAAACTACTCTAACAAAGTTTAAGGAAGTAATCAGATACAAGATTAAAATCATGTTACTAATTCTTCTAAAAAAGAAAGCACACACACAAAAAAGACTCAAATCAATTATATATCTATATACTAGCAATAAACTGAAATTAAGAGAACTCCATTCTGAATAGCATTAAAAAGAATAAAACAAGAATAATTTTAACAAAAGAAGAGAAAGATTTATACATTAAAAGCTGCAAAATACTGCAGTAGAATTTTAAGTAGATATATAAATGGATGAAACTATATGAAAATCCTTGCTCATAGACTTGACAATGCAATATATATTTATGAAGGCAAGTCTCATCCTATTGATCTATAAATTCAATGCAGTCCCTATCAAAATCTCGGAAGGCTTTTTTTAATAGAAAATTGCAAGCTCATTTTAAATGCAAAGAATGCAGATCACCTGAAATAATGTTGAAAAACAACAAAGTATGAGATCTTTCACTACCCAACTTTAAAACTAAAGTAATCAACAGTAATCAACTGATGAAAGACCAGACACAGAAAACAACTGATGCAATGGACTTCATGAAAATTAAAAATTTTGGTACTTCAAATGACACCATTAAGAAAATAGAGAGACAAGCTACAGACTGAGAAAAAATGTGTAAATCATATTTCTGATAACACACTTGAGTACAAAATAAAGAACTCCCACAATGCAATAAGGAAGTAATTTTAAATGGAGAAAAGATTTAAATAGATATTTCAAAGACATACAAATGACCAATAAGCAAATGAAAAGATGTTCAATTTCATTAAAGAAAAGTCGAAACAAAATCACGATGAGATACTACTTCACACCAATTAGAATGGCTACAATCAGGTAATAATGAGGAAAAAAACCCTCTTTCCAGTCTCTTGTCTCAAAGAAGGAAGAAGTAAAAGTTGAGACATAGCAGGCATGAGGTCAGTGGCCTGGAGGTTAAAGATTAAAAACTCCCCCACCACCCTTATGATCTCAGGCGATCTTAAGAGTGGGGGCAACATGGAGAAATGCCCTCTATTGTTCCCATTCAATCTTGCTCAAACCCCCATCATTGATCACGACCCCCTCACATGTCCTTTCTAAAACTGTAAACCCAAAACCCTTTCACATGTAATATCTAGAGTTGTAAACCTATATAAAGGCAGAGGTTTCCTTTGTTAGACGAGCTTGGTTGTTAGGCAACTATGCCACCTTGCTCCCGGCCAAATCAATCACCCCTTCCTTCCCAGTTCGGTGTTTAAGAGGTCTGTTCCTTACGGCCGCTCCTGCTTCAATAACAAGTGATGATGTGGAGAAATGTTAACTCATACATTGTTGGTGAAAATGTAATATAGTATATCCACATTGGAAATCAGTTTGGTAGTTTCTTTAAAAGCTGAATAAATACTTGCTGTATAACCCAGCTATTCTATTCCAAGGAATCTACAGAATAGAAATGAAAATATATTAAGACGTTTACGTTAATGTTCACAGCAGTGTTTATTCAACATAATAGCCCTCCCCCCCAAAAAAAAAACAAAAAAGGAAACAATCCAGCTTTCAGTCAAGTGCTGCACAGAGAAACAAAATGTGACATATTTATAAAGCTGAACCATATTCAGCTCTAAAAAGGAATGAAATACTTATAAATGCTACCACATGAATAAATCTCAGAAACATTTTAATAAATGGAGGTCAGACTCAACAGAATAAATACTGTATGGTTTCATTTACATGAAATGTCTAGAAAGGGTGAACTTTAAAGACAGAGGATATCAAGGTAGCCTAGGATGGGAGCAGAAGTGAGTATAAATGGGCTTGAAGAAACTTTTGGAAATAATAAAATGTTTTAAACTGGATTCTGATGACAGCTTCAAGCTATAAGTTTACTAATACTAGGCGAATTGTACACTTACAATGGATAATTTCTATGGTATATTATACCTTAACACTTAAAACAAGAACCAAATTGAGATTTTTTTTTAGTGAAAACATACAACATTTACAATAAAAAAAATATATCCACTGGAGATCTCAGCAGAATGCAGACAGGAACATGAAACAGAATTTGAGAGAGATCAATAGAAATTACCCAATCTGAAAAACAGAACTAAAAAAGATTGAAACAGAACAAACCTCAGGACCTATGGAACAATAGCAAAATGTCTAACATACATGTCATCACAGTCTCAGAATGAGAAAAAAAAAATCATGCAGAAAAAATGTTTGTAGAAATAACAGCCAAAAACTTCCCAATTTGATAAAAGATAAAGCTACATATTTAACTTCAGCAAAGCTAAACAATATAAACTGAAAAGACGTGCCCAGAAATACCATAAACTGCTGAAAACCAAAGATAAAGGAAAAAATCTGAAAACAGCTATAAAAAAACCAAGCACATTACATATGAGGAAGGAATGATTCAAACAACGGCAAATTTATTATCAGAAACCATGAAGGACAGTAGTAGAAAAATACCTTTAAAGAGCTGCAAGAAAAAAAATCCCATCAATTAACAATTCTATATACAGTGAGTGAAAATGTTTTTCACGAATGAAGGTGAAATGAACACATTCCTAGATGAAGGGAAATTAAGACAATTCACCTCAAGCAGAGTGGTGATTAAATGATAAAAGGAGGTCTTTAGTCTGAAGGGAAATGATAACCAGGGAAAGCTTCGATCTTTAAGGATGAGGGAAAAACAAAAGAACTGGTTAAAAAAAAAAAAAGTAGTAAATTACTGAGTAAACATAAAAGACTATTTTTCTCTTAAGTTATTTAAAATATGTATAACTCCTGGAAGCAGAAACACAATGCAAATGCAAAACACATGGCAACTATTTAAAAAATTAGTGAGAAAAAAAATCAGTGAGGGAGAATAGAGATTCATATGGGTGTAAGGCTTCCATGTTTTACCTGAAGTGGTAAAACATTAAATCTACATAAACTGTTAGATGATTGTTAGGTACGTATTTTATGAGATACAATTTGAATGTATAAAAGATAATTAAGGCTGGGCACGGTGGCTCACACCTGTAATCCCAGCATTTGGGAGGCCAAGGCAGGCAGATCACCTGAGGTCAGGAGTTCAAGACCAGCCTGGCCAACATGGCAAAACCCTGTCTCTACTGAAAATACAAAAATTAGCTGGGCGTCGTGGCGCATGCCTGTGGTTAGTCCCAGCTACTCGTGAGCCTGAAGCAGAAGAATTGCTTGAACCCAAGAGGCGGCAGTTGCAGTGAGCTGAGATTACGCCATTGCACTCCAGCCTGGATAAGAGTGAGACTCTGTCTCAAAATAAATAAATAAAGATAATTAAAATGGAATACTAACAAATGTTCAAATGATACGGAAGAAAAACTAAGAAACAGAAATAAACAAAAATAACAAAGACAACAAACCTCAAATATATAGGGCTCTAAAAACAACATAACTACCTCACTTAGAAAAGGCTTGACAAAAGCAAAAATTTTTTTTGACCCTATCAGAGAAGTGAAATCACAGGACAAAAATAATACAAAAATCTGAAAAAAGGTAGGTACCTGCAGGGAAAAACAGAATCTGAGCATTTGATTACTGGGGCAAATGCCCTGAAAGTCAATATAAAAGCAGGTAGAAAGATTTAACTAGAAATTACAATCAGTTGCTAAAGGCCTAGTGTGGGCTAGCATGAGAATAGGAAGCCCCTCAGGTTTCAAATATGGAGGTGGGGTTGCAGACACCTGCAGCTATTATCAACAGGTAGCCACAGGAAAGATCAGAGATCACAGAGAAAGACCCCTTTGTTACTATCTGGGGGAAAGAAGTAGCAGCTATGGCTGAAAAATCAAACCAGATCTACCTTTCTTAACTTACAGAAAAGATCATGAAGTACTGGGTAAGGGAATATAAGGCAGACTAAAATTTCCCAGAGGTCTCTTATCTCGCCTAAGGAGCAAAAACCTTAGGGCAATTTGCGGGGACACCCTGGAGTGGAAGCCAACAAGGGCTGGGTAAGGAAGTAAGGAACACATAAAGCTTTAACCTTAGGGTAGGAATAGAAATAAAATACTAGGCATTGACTCCGAAGAAGAAAGACTTATGATAGCGACACCCACAAGACCCCATTCACAGTGCCTACTTAAGACTGAGTCTAATTCAGAACATTAGAGAATAGGCCTCTTCCCCCGCCCCTCCCCGAACCACAGGCTAATAAATAATAAATATCATGTAAAATTAGAGTAATGCACAGGGGAGAACTGAAAAACACAGCCCCTCTCTAGAGAAGAGTGAAAAGGTGAAAACTCAAAGCCTAGCAAGGACACAAAAACAAGGTATCATTTGTAGGGTATGAAGTTTCTGATGCACAGAAAGTAACCATGCTAACAACAAACTTCAATCCCAGCCTCACTCTTAATTTCACACAAACCTCCACAATAATAGCCTAGATGAAGAAAAGGTGTGCTTATCTCAAAGAAAAAATATATATATACCTCAGTATCTACTACATTATATAATGTCTGACTCTCAAGCATAATTATAATGTATACAAAAACAGAAAAAAATACCATCTGAAAAGAATGCAATCTTCAAACCCAGACTCAAATATGAGATGCCAAAACTAACAGAAAATGAAAAGTAACTGTAATACCTTGTGTCCTTCTTACTCTCATTTATTAGTTCCAAGTTTTGGGAGATGCTCTAAAAATGTCTATGTAAACAATCTTATATTCTACAAAGAAAGATTTATTTCTTCCATTCCAGTCTATATTTCTTTTTCTTGTATCAGCAGTGATGAGAGAGGACATCTTTGCACTGTTCCTGATCTGAGCAGTAACATCCAGTCTCCTACCTACCATTAATAAGTGGAGTCTGTAAGACTAAATGCAAAAGAAGCTATACGTAAGCATTATATTCCAGTTGATGAAGTTGTTTCCAGTGAAGGTAAAAATCAACAATTTTGAAACAGCTATACCTGTATAATGGAGTAGTACAATTATGTAAATGAATAGTAAATGTTAGAAGACAGGCTCTTCTCTGTTGGAGTGAGAGAGTGAGTATAGACAAACAAGGAGATACATGACTAGAATTAACCATGTGGTAATGGATTAGTTAGAAATATCAGTATGAACTCATGTTTAGCTTAATAAAATATCGACAGTTACATACAAAAATGTGTATAAATAGGTATCTATACATGGGTTGGTATACATATCTATCTATACTTCCTCTGAGAAGAGTTAGCTATAGAATACAAACCTACATGCCGGATGCAGTGGCTCATAGCTGTAATCCCAGCACTTAGGGAGGCCAAGGCGGGTGGATCACCTGAGGTCAGGAGTTCGAGACCAGCCTGGCCAACATGATGAAACCCTGTTTCTACTAAAAATACAAAAAATTAGCCAGGCACGGTGGTGGGCACCTGTAATCCTAGCTACTTGGACGCTGAAGCAGAACTGCCTGAACCCAGGAGACAGAGGTTCAGTGAGCCAAGATTGCGCCACTGCACTCCAGCCTGGGTAAAAAGAACAAAAACTGTATCTCAAAAAAAAAAAAAAACCTATAGAAATTGTTCTGTTTTCCTATCTATTAGCAATGAACAATACAAAAATGAAATTAAGAAATCAATTCCAAACTGGGCACAGTGGCTGATGTGTGTAATCCCAGCACTTTGGAAAGCCAAGATGGGCAGATCACCTGAGATCAGGAGTTAAAGACCAGCCTGACCAACATGGAGAAATCCCATCTCTACTAAAAATACACCAAAAAAAAAAAAAAAAAAAAAATCAGCCGGGCGTGGTGAGGTAGGAGAATCGCCTGAACCCGGGAGGCGAAGGTTGTAGTTAGCCGAGATCAAACCATTGCACTCCAGCCTGGGCAACAAGAGCGAAACTCTGTCTCAAAAAAAAAAAGAAACAAAAGCAACCAATTCCATACAAAATAGCACCAAAAAGACTAAATCTTTAGGAATAACTCAACAAAAGAACTGCAAGATTTGTATAAAGAAAACTACACAATGTTGTTGAAGAAAATTTAAAGACTGTTATAGTGAACCCCAAGTTTCTCTTCAAAAAATCAGTATGTCAGTACGTTCAGTTCTTATTCTTTAATTCTCCATTTTAAAGTTTAACTTCCTTGTAATTCTAGTAAACAATCTTCTGCAAAGGTTCTAATTAGTTCACATCAATCTCCTCCCCACAATCCTGACTCATCCCGGTCAGCTGATCACCCCTGGCTACCTGATCCACCTGCTCTGACACGCCCGTAACTGTCCTTCCCACCAAAACACCCAACCTGCCACTCCAGCTCCGACTGGTATGTGTTCCCGAAGAACACATAATCTTACAGGTATATGCACCTAATCAAAGGTTTTCCAAATGATTAAGACAATAGATAGATATGTGAGACGAGATTGCACCATTGCACTCCAGCCTGGGCAGCAAGAATGAAACTCCATCTCGATAGCCATAAAAAGACAAGTGGGCAAATCCAAAATTAGTTTGAGATTTCAACACTGCTCTCTAAAAAATTAATAAAACAAGTAAAAAGTCAGAAATGGTATGGAGGGCCTGAACACTAGTATCAAACAACCTGATATAATGATAGAACACTTTAAGCAACAACAGAATACATATTTTTCTCAATTATATGTAGCATTCACAAAGACAGATCATGTTTTGGCCTATTAAATAAACCTCAATTAATTATTTAAAAATCAGAAAAAAATACAAGGCATATTCCGAGACCATAAAAATTAGAAATAAACAACAACAACAAAAATCTGTAAAATTCCCTCAAACAACTGGATATAAAACAAGAAACTTTCAAATAACACATAGGTAAAAAAGCCTCATAAAAAATTAAAACATGGATTGAACTAAAGAACAATACAAATACAATATATCAAAACGTATAGGATGCAGACAAAGCAGTGTTAACAGGGAAATTTATAGCACTTAATACGTACATTAAAAAATATAAATATCTAAAAGCAGTAACCGAAGTTTGTGCCAAAGGAACTAGAGAAAGAAGAGGAAAATAAATATAAAGATGAAGAAAGAGAATAACAAACATTGAAAGCAGACATCTAAAACAAAAAACCAAAGAACAGAAACATACCAAAAAAAAAAAAAAAAGAAATCAATAAAACCAAAAGCTGAGGCCAGGTGAGGTGGCTCATGCCGATAATACCAGCACTTTGGGAGGCTGAGATGCGTGGATCACAAGGTCAGAAGTTCGAGACCAGCCTAGCCAACATGGGGAAACCCCGTCTCAACTAAAAATATAAAAATTACAGGTGGCAGGCACCTGTAATCCCAGATGCTCAGGAGGCTGAGGCAGGAGAATCACCTGAACCTGGGAGGCACAGGTTGTGGTGAGTCAAAATTGTGTCATTGCACTCCAGCCTGGGTGAGGAGAGCAAGACTCTGTCTCAATTAAAAAAAAAAAAAAAAAAAAGCTGATTATTTGAAAACACTGACAAAATTGAACAACCTCCAGTCAGGCTCACAGAAATAGAGAAGATATAAATCATCAGTACCATAAAATGATGCCAAAGATATTAAGATAATGAAGGAATACTATAAAAAATTCTATGCCCGTGAATTTTCTAAGTTACACGAAATGAAATGATTATGTGAAAGGCATAGACTGCCAAAATTTGCTCAAGAAAACCTGAATAGCCTTATTTCAAGTAATTAAGTTGAATTTGATGTTACAAACCTCCTAACAATGAAAACCATAGGCCTACATGGTTTCAATGGTGGATTCTACCAAACAATCAAGGAAGAAATAATATCAACTCTACACAATTAGTTCCATTAAATAGGAGAGAACATATTCCAGCTACAAAGCTAGCATTACCCTGATCACAAAAGCAGAGAAAAACATTACAACAAATGAGAATTACAAATAAAACCATACATTAATGTTAAATTGGGTTTTTACAAAGGTGTCAATAACATACAATGAAGAAAGGACAGCCTCTTCAGTAAATGGTGTTGGGAACGTTGTATATCCACATACAGAAGAATCAAGTCAGACCTTTGTCTCATATCATACAGAAAGCAACTCAAAATGAATTAAAGACACTAGACCAGAAACTGTACAACTACTAGAATAAAACATAGGGAAAATGCTCCACAACATTGGTCTGTGCAAAGATTTTATAAATATCGCCCCCAAAAGCATAGACAACTAAGGCAAATATTTTAACTTAAAATGGGATCGCATCAAACTAAAAAGTTAACTACACAGCAAAGAAAACAAGTAACTGAATACGGCAACAACCCACAAAGTGGGATAAAATAGTTGCAAATCATGAGCTAATACTCAAAATATATGGAACTTCAACAATTCAATAGCAAGAAAACCAAGAATCCAATTTAAAAATGGGCAAGGGATCTAAACAAACATTTCTCAAAAGAAAAACATAAAAATGGCCAATGGACATATGAAAAACTGTTATCACTTGCAAATTAAAACTACAATGAAGTATCACCTCATACCTGTTAGTATGGCTATTACCAAAAAGACAAAAGATGGTAAGTGTTGGTGAGAGTGTGTAGAAAAGGGAATCCTTGTGCAGTTGGTGAAAATGTCAATTAATATAGCCATTCCGGAAAACAGTACAGGTTCCTCAAGAAACTAAAAATAAATTTACATATAATCCACCAATCTAACTTTTTGGTGCATCTGCAAAGGAACTGAAATCAGTATGTCACCGGGTGTGGTGGCTCATGAGGTCAGGAGTTTGAGACCAGACTAGCCAACATAGTGAAACCCTGTCTTTACTAAAAATGCAAAAATTAGTCGGGCATGGTGGCATGCGCCAGCTGTAATCCCCAGCTATTCGGGAGACTGAGGCAGAAGAATCGCTTGAACCCGAGAGGCAGAGGTTGTGGTGAGCCGAGATCGCACCACTGCACTCCAGCCTGGGCAACAGAGCAAGACTCCGTCTAAAACAAAAAAAAGGAATCAGTATGTCAAAGAGATATCTGCACTCTTGTGTTCACTTCAGCATTATTTACAATAGCTAAGATATAGAAGCAATTTACATGTTCATTATGAGGTAAAGAAAATATGATATACGTACATAACAGAATACTATTCAGCCTTTAAAAAGAAGGAAATTGTTATTTATGAAAACATGGATAAACCTGGAGGACATCATGGGAGTGAAAAAAGCCAAGCACCAAAAAACAAATACCACAAGATCTCACCTATTTATGTAGAATCAAAAAAAGTCAAATGCATAGACATAGAGTAGAATAGTCATTACCAGTGACTGGAAAAGTGAGGTGGGTGGGGAAAGGGGAGATGTTGATTAAAAGGTTAAAAAAAAAATCTCAGACATGAAGAATGAGTTTTAGTACTCTATTGCACACAATGGTGACTATAATAAATAATGTACTGTACTTTTCATAATTGCTAATTGAGTAATTTTAATTGTTTTCACCATCAAAAAACTGGTAATGTGAGGTAATGGATTTAATTAGGCTGATTCAATCATTCCACAATGTAAACATATATCAAAATATCACAGTGTGCCCCAAATATATAATATACACAATTTAAAAAAAATTTAAATAGGAAACTACAAGTCAATCTCTCTAATGGGCATAGATAAAAACTTGTCAACAAAATATTAACAAATCAAATCCAACAATATAAAAAAAAGATAATACATCACAATTAGCTGGGTTTCATACAAGGAGTGCAAAGTTGGTTCAACATTTAAAAAAATGAACAAAATTCAATATCAATCATTTAAAGACTGCACAATCATGTCAATAATACAGAAAAAGGCATTTGCAAATTCAATGTATTTTCACAATAAAAACTCTCATAAAACTAAAAGTAGAATGGAGGTGCTTAACCTAATAAAGGGCATCTATGAAAGACCTATAGGTAACATGCAGAGTGGAAAACAGTAAATCACGGCCTCCCACTCTACCCTATTCTACATTGTATTAGAAGGCCTATAAAGCCAGAAAAACAATTATAAGGCACATACATTGCAAAGGAAGAAATTTTAAAGACTCTTATTTGCAGAAAACAACTGTGTATCTGGAAAATATAAAATAATCTATTTTAAGAAACAACCTTTTAGAACAAGAAAGGTGAGTTAAGCAGGGTTGCAGAACACAAGGCCAATAAACAGAAATCAATCATGTTCATATAAAGGAGCCACGAATAACTAGAATTTCAATTGGAAAAACACAAACAATACAATTTTAATCATAGCACCCCCAAAAGAAAATTCTTACGTATAAATCTAACAAAATATGTGCAGGATCTATATTCTGAAAACTACAAAACATTGATGAAATAAATCGAAAAAGATCTGGATAAATAGGAAATACTACATTCATGAATCGGAAGACTCAGTGAGGTACAAATGCTCTCCAATTTCATTTAATAGATTCAATAACATTCCAACCAAAATTTCAGCAACGTCTCCTTGTAACTATTGCCAAATTTATTCTAAAATTTATATTAAAAAGCAAAGAAACTAGAACAGCAAAAACAATCATGAAAAATAAAAAAAAAGTTGAAAGTTAATACTACCTGATTATACTTAATATAAATATTTAGTAATCAATACCACGTGGTATTGGTGAAAGAATACAAATATCAGTGGAAAAGGAGTCCAGAAAAATACCATTCAAATCTAGTTATTTTCAACACAGATGCAAAAACCACACAATGTAGAAAGGATAATCTTTTTTTTTGTGGTTGAGACAAAGTCTCGCTCTGTCGCCCAGGCCAGAGTGCAGTGGCTCCATCTCGGCTCACTGCAACCTCCACTTCTCAGATTCTCCTGCCTCAGAGTCCCAAGTAGCTGGGACTACAGGCGTCCACCTCCACGCCTGGCTAATTTTTGTATTTTTCGTAGAGATGGGGGTTCACCATACTGACCAGGCTGGTCTCGAACTCCTGACCTTGTGATCTCTCCACCTCAGCCTCCCAAAGTGCTAGGATTACAGGCGTGAGCCACCAAGCCCGGCCTGAAAGGATAATCTCTTTAACAAAAGGTGCTGAAACAACTAGAGGTACACATACAAAAAAAGGTGACAACATATTACCTCACTCATTATTCAAATGTCAATTAAAAGGATCATGGACCTAAAGGTAAAAAGATAAACTATATGATACCTACAAGGAATAATGTAAGAAAACACTTGAACATTAGAAATTGTAATAAAGGTACAATATTAGTAATAAAGGTACAATATTAATGCTAGTTGATAAATTTTTTATAGGAATTTAGGCAGTTATAAAACCACTTTACATTTATAGTAGAGTAGAACAAATAAGTAAATATCAATAACAGGACTCAGTTTTCTTACTATTAGAGAAAGAAGTTTTTTGGTTTTTTGTTTTGTTTTGGGGCGGGGGGGGCAGGGACAGAATCTTGCTCTGTCACCCAGGCTAAAGTGCAGTGGCGCAATCTTGGCTCACTGCAACTTCCGCCTCCTGGGTTGAAGGGATTCTCCTGCCTCAGCCTCCCGAGTAGCTGGGATTACAGGTGCCTGCTACCACGCCTGGCTAATTTTTTTATTTTAAGTAGAGATGGGGTATCGCCATGTTGGCCAGGTTAGACTCGAATTCCTGACCTCAGGTAATCTACCCACCTCAGCCTCCCAAAATGCTGGGATTACAGGCGTGATCCACAATGCCCAGCCTGAGAAATAAGTTTTAAAATAAGCACGTGGTCAGTAGCAGTGGCTCACACCTGTAATCCCAGCAAGTTGGGAGCCCAAGGTGGGTGGAACACCTGAGGGAGTTCGAGACCAGCCTGACCAACATGGCAAAGCCCCATTTCTACTAAAAATACAAAAATTGCTGGGCATGGTCCCGCCTTTAATCCCAACACTTTGGGAGGCCGAGGCAGGTGGATCACCTGAGGTCAGGAGTTCGAGACCAGCCTGGCCTACATGGCGAAACTCCATCTCTACTAAAAATACAAAACTATCCGGGTGACAGGGCGCATGCCTGTAATCCCAGCTACTTGGGAGGCTGAGGCAGGAGAATCACTTGAACACAGGAGGCAGAGGTTGCAGTGAGCCTGGGCAACAGAGTGAGACTTGGTCTCAAAAAATAAACAAATAAAATAAGCAAGTATAAGAGCTAATCTCAGATGAGAGTCAGATATCACTGTACATTCACGTTTACTTTAAGAGACAAACAGATAGCTATATAAATGTGTATGTAAAAATAATTGAATAGATATAAGCATTACTATATATGCATACATTTTCTAGCTTTCTGTTTAGGAGGGTCAGAAGCAGTGGTACCTCAGTAACTAAAAAGGCACTCAGTGCTCATTCCATGGTTTCTAAATGTATTTTTCTTTTTTTTTTCTTTTTTTTTTTTAAAGATGGGGTTTCACCATGATGGCCAGGCTGGTCTTGAACTCCTGACCTCAGGTGATCCACCCACCTCAGCCTCCCAAAGTGCTAGGATTACAGGCATGAGCCACCACGCCGGGCTTCTAAATGTATTTTTAAATAAAAAGTACCTGGCTCCTTATTATAAAAATGGCTAAAATTAAGGCTGCTCCAGGGAAAATACAAGATAAGACTTTACTACCTTGTACCAGAAAGTAAGCAATAACTCCAAAAAAAGATGTGGGATTATGTATAATTAATAAATTAATAATTATTCAGGAATCTAGAGTGATAGAAACAAATGACTGAATAAATAAGGGAGAGAAAAAAAAATCTTCCTTAGAGAAAATTTCCCAAAAATAAATATATATATACATACATGGAGATACCCTTCCAGATATGAAGGTTAATTCTGCTTCCCTTAAATGTGGACTAAATTTAGTAACTCACTTCCAAAGCATAGAGGATGGAAACAGAAAAACAGTAACTTGACAGTGGAGAAACCTGGCAATCTGAACTAAATGATTAAGAGCAACATCATCAGTAATGAGTAATGCTGAAATCCTATGTATGTACCCGGATATGAACCTATGGGAAGGGCACTTTATCTGTGTGGTATTCTTCCCCAAAATCCATAATACCAGTTTAATCATGAGACTATCAGACAAATCCAAATTGAGAAATATTCTACCAAGTACCTAACCCATATACTTTTTAAATCTGTCAATGTTATGAGAAACAGAAAAAGACTAAGAAACCATGGGCACTATGATACTTTGGATTGCATCATGACAAAACAAAAAGGAAAAATATTGGTAATATCTAAATAAAATCTGTAATTTACAGGCAGGCACGGTGGCTCACCCCTGTAATCCCAGCACTTTGGGAGGCCGAGGCGGATGGATCACAAGGTCAGGAGTTTGAGACCAGCCTGACCAACACGGTGAAACCCCACCTTTACTAAAAATACAAAAATTAGCCGGGCATGGTGGCGGGCGCCTGTAATCCCAGCTACCCAGGAGGATGAGGCAGGAGAATCGCTGGAACCCAGGAGACAGAGGCTGCAATGAGCCGAGATTGTCCCACTGTACTCCAGCCTGGGCAACAGAGCAAGACTCCATCTCAAAAAAATAATAATAATAATAAAATCTGTAGTTTACTTAATATTGTGTCAATGTTAATTTCTTAGCTGTGATAAAGAGGTTGTGATAAACATAGGATGACAGTATTAGGGAAATCTGGGAACTCTCCTGAAGTATCCTAGAAACAGTTCCATAAATTCAAAACCATTCCAAACCAAATCATTTTTTTAAAATGAGATATAAATCTAACAATATGAAGAAAATCACAGTAAATATAATAGGACTTCACACTAATTAAATGAAAGACAGTGCCAGACTAGACTAAAAAACATCATCTGGTTCTGGTAGGTAGAGACCTAGAAAGAGCATCACTTTCACCCTTAACAAATAAATAGGGTAGGATGACAGGAAAGAAGTTCACAACTTTCCTTGAATCCTGCAGACATGAGTTTCACTGGGGCTAACCAGTGATGAGACATAACTCCCGGCTTACCTGTGAAAGGCTTACCTGTGAAAGTAGACGCAATCAGACATCAGTAAGAGAGCAACTTCAATTGGTGATGAGGAAGTGTTAACTGGCAAGTGAGTGTGAAGTGGGGGGGGGGGGGGCACAGAAATTGAGAGGTCTGCTGACTATTCAGATATTTTCTCCACTAACCCATTCAAGAGATCACACGAAAGACTGGTGCCAGTGTTGAAAAATTACCCTCAAGCTACACACCTGTAGGAGGGGAACAAAATCTGTTTGGGGAGGGTCAAAGAAATCTATTCAGATCCTACTCCACCTACAAAACAAAATCCTTACTCAGTGAGAGGAAGAGCAACAAACACTGTGGCCATTAGGACAGTTGTAAAAACTCTGACTCTGGGAGAACCAAAATAGAGGGGGAAAAAATTAGCTATGAAGAAAGACCAGAAATACACAATGGGTCCAAAACTACAGCAGGAGGAAGAGGGAGGAGTACTGAGTATAACACAACCACGAGACCAAGGACAGTGGTGTCTAAAACTAAGCCTTAATAAATAAAACAACAGATAGGGCACACTCCTGCCAACCAGTGACCAGGCTAAAAATGTCACACAGCAACAGCAAGAGGACCACTACTGAGAAAGGGACAATAATGTGGAAACAGACACTCTCTGAGACATAGCACAAAGGGAAGACTTAACCTTAGGGTGACATTTAGGAAAACCAGAGGCTATCTCCCCTACCAAACACCTTGCTGTGTCACTGAGAAAACTGAGACAGTTTCCTTGTCCTCAGCTAGGGAGCAGCAATGCAGAGGTTTTGCCCACAGGGAAAGGCAGGTTATAATAAGTGTTCTGAAGGTATCCCCAAAAGAAAGGACTTAATTTGGAACACAATGGGGAGGAAAATAAAAGCCTAGGGATGTTCCCAATAACAATAGAGATTTTGGTGGTAAGCAATTAAGGAAAGATTAGTAACTACTTGAGAGCAACAAGCTAAAGGAACACTAGCTAGAAGACTTCCAGAGAGAACACCTGGGATCTGAGCCAACCTCAAAGGTTGGGCTCAAATATGATCTCTACAAAAGGGCCCAAATTTGGATCACATAGGCAATTTATGCCCCAGGACATGGTCAAAAACAATAGATCACTCAGCCTGAAATTAGTGCAAACTAATGATTAGGTGAGATAACAGAGGCTAACAGTTTAACAGAGAAATTAGAGAAAGACACTGTGGGCCAGGTGCAGTGGCTCACGTCTGTAATCCCAGAACTTTGGGAACAGTTGCCACTACTGCCTGGTAAGAATGGCTCTCTGTGGCTAAACTGTATAAACAATGGGGTTTGTGCTGAACATCTGCTTTCCTTCTGCAAGTCTGGAATTCTGCTAAGTGCTAGGCAAAGGGTGCCCGCATGACCAGCCCCCCAATAAAAGCTATGGTCACTGAGCCTCTAATGAGCTTTCCTAGTAGACAACACTTCATATGTGTTCTCAGAATGCATTCCTGGTACGTCCTGTGTGACCATACTTGGAGGCTTACACCTGTCTTTAACGAACTTTAGCCCCAGGCATCTTTTCCCTGGGCTGATTTTGCTTTGTATCCTTTCAGGGGAATAACTCATAACCATGAGTAAAATTATATGCCAGTCCTGTGGGTCCTCCTTGGAAATCACTGAAAGAACCCTTGTATTGGGACTCGCCAACATAAAAGCACAGATCTCAAACACAGCAGACACAGACATCAAGGAAGTTAATACAAACATGTTCAAAGAACTAAAGAAAACCATACTTAAAGTAATGGGCCAGGAGCAGTGGCTCACGCCTGTAATCCCAGCACTTTGGGAGGCTGAGATGGGTGGATCACCTGAGGTCAGGAGTTCGAGACCAGCCTGGCCAACATGGTGAAACCTTGTCTCTACTAAAAATACAAAAAAAAGAAAAAAAAAAATTAGCCGGGCATAGTGGCGGGTGCCTGTAATTTCAGCTACCCAAGAGGCTAAGGCAGGAGAATCGCTGCAGGCAGAGGTTGCAGTGAACCGAGATCATGCTGCTGCACTCCAGCCTTGGCGACAGACTGAGACTCCATCTCAAAAACAAAACAAACCAACCCAAGACCCTAGCAGACAGACACAAGCAGCTGGACATGGAAAGGACATTAGCAGAAGAAGACACAAGTGGTTAGACATCAAGAGGATGTCAAGGGGAGCATGCCAGCAGAAGAACACACCAACAGACACTGACAGGCTGGCAGGACATCGACCGACCGGTTGAATGATGTAGAGTTTGGCCTGGGGGGTCGGAGGATAGCCTGGCTGACCAAGCAGCCTGATGCCAGGGGAAAACCTTATCTCTTCTGATATTCCCATTTGCTAAGAGCTACTTCCACTCAATGAAACCTTGCACTCAAGCCCACGTATGATTCTTCCAGTACACCAAGGCAAGAACCCCAAAATACAGAAAGCCTTCTGTCCTTGTCATAAGGCAGGGGTTTTAATTGAGTTAGCCTACGGACAGCTAAACTAAAAGAGTACCTTGTAACACATGCCTAGGGGGGCTTCGGCAGTAAACAGTCACTCCTAGTGAGGAGGAAAACAAGATAAAATAAAATAAAAATTATAGTTAAGGTTAAAACAGGTTGCTAGAAGAATCACACTAAAGCTAGGTAAATAACCCCTGCCAGCTCAACTATTAACTGCAGCTGCAGGCTTATCAAGCAAAACACACACATTCCAAGTAAGTCGTAAAACTGTACTTAAAGTTAGAATAGCAGACCCAGTAGAACCCCCTCCTCCAGCAAAGATAAGGAAGTTGATACCAGCACCCAGGCATGTATCTCTACCCACACATACTTCTGCTATCCTTGTTTTTCTTTACCCCAACTGCAAGGCCATGAGACCAAAGTAAACCATGTAGAAAATATATGTTTTTAAAGACTGCAAAACTGTCACGAAGTAAAATTAATTGCTTTGGTCTCAAAACTTGTTCCCTGCCTTGTTTTTCCCGCCCTAAAATGTATAAAAGTAGCATGTAATTCTTGGTTCAGGGCCATAGCCATTTGGAAACAGTCTGACTGTGAGCCGGTACACATAATAAAATTCTTTTAAAGCCTCAAAAGTCTCTCTGTTCTTTTAAAATCCTGCTACACTAGACAGCCATGTGCAGTGGCTCATGCCTGTAATCCCAGCACTCTGGGAGAACATGGTGGGCAGATCACGAGGTCAGAAGTTCGAAACCAGCCTGACCAACATGGTGAAACCCTGTCTCTAGTAAAAAATACAAAAATTAGCCAGGTGTGGTGTTGCGTGCCTATAATCCCAGCTACTTAGGAGGCTGAGTCAGGAGAATCACTTAAACCTGGGAGGCAGAGGTTGCAGTGAGCTGAGATCATGCCACTGCACTCCAGGCTGGGTTACAAAGCAAGACTCCGTCACAAAAAAAAAAAAAAAAAAAAAAAATCCACTCCTAGACACTGCTGTGGGGTCAGAGTCCCACCAGCCTGTCAGGCTGCATCCTCCACCTAGAGGTTTGAGCGGCGGGACACTCGAGACCCAATCCAAACCCCCATCACATGTCCTGCGAGAGGACAAGGGAACTTTTCCTGTTTCACTTCCAACAGGGGAAGCACATACAACCATTTTGAAATACACGTAAAATAACAAGTTTGAAATGCATGACAGCATTCTATTCATATCAATGCCTCCACTCAAGATAAACTAATTAGAGCCTAACTAACCTGGAGAATGAAAAATACCCAATACCAGCCCCTCTAGCCTTTCTCTTGGGGTAAAGGAACTACCCAACTTAGCCCCCTCTAGCCATCATATCCCATGTAAGTGGGGGATGGAGGACACTGAGAAGCAGTTGCAAAGTTCACAGCCCAGAAGCATAGGCTCATTAAAAGACTAAGAATTAATCATAGGTATACAGAATATTTCCACTTACCACACATCTTACCACCGTAACACTAAAGGCCAGTGTACCAAAGTTCCTTTTACTCAATACTGCCTGGCTTTCAAAAAAAAAAAAAATGGCCGGGCACAGTGGCTCACACTTCTAATCCCAGCACTTTGAAAGGATGAGGTGGGTTGATCAACTGAGGTCAGGAGTTCAAGACCAGCCTGGTCAACATGGTGAAACTTCGTCTTTTCTAAAAATACAAAACATTTGCTAAGCATGGTGGCAGGCGCCTGTAATCCCAGCTACTCAGGAGGCTGAGGCAGGAGAATCGCTTGAACCCAGGAGGTGGAGGTTGCAATGAGTCAAGATCGCACCATTGCACTTCAAACTGGACAAAAAGAGGGAAACTCCATCTCAAAAAAAAAAAAAATGTACAAGGCATTCTAAAAAGTGAAAAACACACTTTGAAGGGAAACAGCAAGCATCAGTACCAGACAGGTATGTCATGGGTGTTGAAAATTATCACACTGGAAATTTAAAATAACTCTGATTTGATTAACATACTAAGGGCTCTAAGGAAAAAAGTAGACAATATCCAAAAATACATGTGAAATGTAAGCAGAGATGGAAATTCTAAGAAAGAATCAAAAACAAATGCTAGCTGGGCATGGTGGCTCACGCCTATAATCCCAGCTCTTTGGGAGGCTGAAGCAGGTGGGTCACCTGAGGTCAGGAGCTCGAGACCAGATGGACTAACATGGTAAAACTCGTCTCTGCTAAAAATACACATGCCTGTAATCCCAGCTACTCAGGAAGCTGAGGCAGGAGAATCACTTGAACCCGGGAGGCAGAGGTGGCAGTGAGCCAAGATCACGCCACTGCACTCCAGCCTGGGCGACAGAGCAAGACTCTGTCTCAAAAAAAAAAAAAAAATCAAACAAATGCTAAAGATCTAAAACACTACAATAGAAATGAAGAATGACTTTGGTGGACTCATTTGTACATTGGACATGGCTGAGGAAAAGAATCTCTGAACTTGAGGAGAGGATATGTCAATAAAAACTCTCAAAACTAAAAATCAAAAAGAAATAAGACTAAAAAAAAAAGAACAGAATATTGAAGAACTGTGCAACAACCATAATGGCTGTAACGTGCGTGTAATGGGAATACCAGAAAGAGGAGAAAGAATGGAACAGAAGCAGTTTTTGAAGTAATAATGATGGAGAATTTTCCCCAAATTAATGTCAGATACTAAAGCACAAATTCAGGAAGGTGAGAGAACACCAAACATAAATGCCAAAACAAACAAACAAACAAAACTACACCTAGGCATATCCTATTCAATCTGCAGAAAATCAAAGATATAGAAAAAAATCTTCAAAGACACCACCAAGTGGAGAAAAAAAAACAGCTTACCCATAGAGGAGTAAAGATAATTCTGACTTCTCAGAAAACATGCAAGCAAAAAGAGTGAAGTACTGAAAAGTGTTGAGAGAGAAAAAAATAACCTAGAATTCTGTACTCTGCAAAATCATCCTTCAAAACTAAAGGAGAAATACTCTTTCTCAGACAAACAAAAATTGAAGAAATTTGTTGTCAGTAGATCTGGCTTGTCAGAAACTTTTTTTTTAAAAAAAAAGTTCTTCAGGGAAAAGGAAAACGACATAGCTCAGAAACTCAGATCTATATAAAGAAAGGAAGACGCTGGCATGGTGGCTCACGCCTGTAATCCTAGTACTTTGGGAGGCCGAGGTGGGCAGATCATGAAGTCAGGAGTTCCAAGCCAACATGGTGAAACTGCACTATCAGTGAAGTAATACAGTGTTACTTTAAAGTGGACTTGTAAATATATATTGCAAGCTCTAGGGCAACCACTAAAAAAGGTAAAATAGACCAAATAGACCAATATCTCTAAAGAAACAAGGTGTCAAAACTCATAGAAAAGGAAAAAATAATATAGACTATGAACAAGTGGGGTTTATCTCAGGTATACAAGACTGGTTTAACATTTGAAAATCAACTAATGTAATCCATAATATCAACAGGCTAAAGAAGAAAAATCACATGATCATTTAAACAGATGGAGAAAAAGCATTTCACAAAACCCAACACCCATTCATAGTAAAAACAACTCGGCAAATTTGAAATAGAGAGGAACTTCTTCAACTTGATAAAGAGCTTAACAACTAACATCAAACTTAAAAGTATGAAACTGGCTGGACACGGTGGCTCAAGCCTATAATCCCAGCACTTTGGGAAGACAAGGCGGGCAGATCACCTGAGGTCAGGAGTTGGAGACAAGCCTGGTCAACATGGTGAAACCCCATCTCTACTAAGAATACAAAAATTAGCTGGGTGTGGTGGCAGGCACCTGTAATACCAGCTACTAGGGAGGCTGAGGCAGCAGAATTGCTTGAACCTGGGAGGCAGAGGTTGCAGTGAGCCGAGATCGCACAATTGCACTCCAGCCAGTGTGACAAGAGTGAGACTCTGTCTCAAAAAAAATGAAAAGGGAAAAACGAAAAAAGGCAAGAAACTAAACACTTTCCCATTAAGATCAAGAACAAAGCAAGGGGCCAGGCACAATGACTCACGCCTTTACTGCCAGCACTCCGAGGAGGCCGAGGCACACAGATCACCTGAGGTTGGGAATTCGAGACCAGCCTCACTAACATAAACTCCATCTCTACTAAAAATACAAAATTAAGCATGGTGGCACATGCCTGTAATCCCAGCTACTCAAGACGCTGGGGCACGAGAATCACTTGAACCCAGGAGGCAGAGGTAGCAGTGAGCTGAGATTGCCCATTGTACTCCAGCCTGGGCAACAAAAGCAAAACTCCCTCTCAAAACAAAACAAAACAAAACAAAAAAATGGTACCCTATCACATGAGAAGCTGTCTGGTCTATGGGAAACGCTATTGCACTCCAGCCCGGGTAACAAGCGAAACTGTCTCAAAAAAAAAAAAAGAAAAAGGAAATAAAAGATACACACATTGGGAAGGAAGACCTCACACTGTCTTTGTTCATAGATAACATGATCATCTGAGTAGACATTCCAAACAATAAATCAAAAAAAACAAAGTTAATATACAGTAGCGAATTGCTTCCCAATAAACCAGCAATTAACAGGTGGAAGTTGGAATTTAAAGCAAAATACCATATATATTAGCAGCCCCAAAAATAAAATATTTAGGTATAAATCTATCTACCAAAATACATACAAGATCTAGATGAAAAAAAGACTACAAAACTCTGATGAAAGAAAATCAAAAGAATTACACAAATGGAGAGATAATCTATGTTTGTGGATACAAAGACAGTATTGTCAAGACGTTAGTTCTTCCCAACTTCATCTATAGATTTCATGCAATTCCAAATTCCCAGCGTATTATGGACATCTGCAAACTGATTGTGAATTTTATATGGAGAGGCAAAAGACTCAGAATACTCAACACAATATTGAAGGGGAAAGAACTCACTGCACGAGGCGCAGTGGCTCACACCTGTAATCCCAGCACTTTGGGAGGCCAAGGAGGGCAGACCACTTGGGGTCAGGAGTTTGAGACCAGTCTGGCCAACGTGATGAAACCCCGTCTCTACCAAAAACACAAAACTTAGCCAGGCATGGTGGCATATGCCTGTAATCCCAGCTACTCAGGAGGCTGAGGCAGGAAAATCACCTGAACTCAGGAGGCAGACGTTGCATGGAACCAAGATTGTACCACTGCACTCCAGCATGGGCGAGACAGCGGGACTCAGTCTCCAAAAGAAAAAAAAAAGAATAAAGTCACTATTTGACTTCAAGACTTAATCAAAAGCTATGGTAATTCAGACAGTGTGATATTGGTGAAGGAACGGATAAATAGATCAATGGAACAGAATAAAGAGCCCACATAGAGACTCACATAAACATAGCCAACTAATCTTTGAGAAAGAAGCATAGGCAATATAATGGAGCAACAGTGTTGGAATAGCTGAATATCCAAATGCAAATAAATGAATCTAACACAAACTTTATGCTGTTTACAAATATTAACTCAAAAGGAATACCAGACCTAAACGTAAAACGCAAAACTGTAAAAATGGAACTCCAACATTAGAGAAAACCTAGACATCATTGAGTATGACAATTACTTTCTAGATACAATACCAAAAGCACAATCCATAAAAGAAATCATTGACAACCTAAATGTTATTAAAATTTTAAAAATTTTTACGCTACAAAAGACACCATTAAAATATGAAAAGACGGCTGGGCGCAGTGGCTCACGCCTGTAATCCCAGCACTTCACGGCGCCGAGGCAGGCTGATCACCTGAGGTCATGAGTTTGAGACCAGCCTGACCAACATGGAGAAACCCCGTCTCTACTAAAAGTACAAAATTAGCTGGGGATGGTGGCGCATGCCTGTAATACCAGCTAGTTGGGAGGCTGAGGCAGGAGAATCCCTTGAACCTGGGAGGCAGAAGTTGCAGTGAGCCAAGATCGCGGCAGTGCACTCCAGCGTGGGCAACAAGAGTGAAACTCCGTCACCAAAAAAAGAAAATAAGCCACAGAATATGTCTGCAAAAGACATATCTGATAAAGGACTGTTACCTAAAATATACAGACAGCTATTAAAACTCAGTAAGTAAACAACCCAATTTTTTTTTTAGGGATTATAGGTGCTCTCCATCACACCTGGCTAATTGTTTTAATTGTTTTTTTAATTTTTTTATTTTTTGAGAGAGAGTCTCGCTCTGTTACCCAGGCTGGAGTGCAGTGGCATGATCTCGGCTCCCTGCAAACTTGGCCTCCCGAATTCAAGCGATTCTCCTGCCTCAGCCTCCTGAGTAGCTGGGATTATAGGCACGTGCCTCCACACCCCGCTAACTTTTGTATTTTTAGTAGAGACACGGTTTCACCATGTTGGTCAGGCGGGTCTCGAACTCCTGACCTCGTGATCTACCCGCCTCAGCCTCCCAAAGTGCTGAGATTACAGGTGTGAGCCAGCATGCTCAGCCTGTTTGTATTTTTAGTAGAGATAGGGTTTTACCATGTTGGCCACGCTGGTCTCGAACTCCTGACCTCAGGTGATTCACCTGCCTCGGCCTCTCAAAGTGCTGGGATTACAGACGTGGGCCACCACACCAAGCCATGCATGATTTTTAACATCCTACATGGATCAGTTACAAAACACTGTTTCACTGAGCAATGCAGATATTTCAAATGTTGACATATTTCATTAAGCAATATGTAAAAACCACTTTTATTAAAATCTTCTCTCGCCTGTAGTCCCAGTTATTGGGGAGGCTGAGGTGGGAGGATCACTTGAGCCCAGGAGTTCTGGGCTGTAGTGCGCTATGCCAAGCAGGTGTCTGCACTAAGTTCAGCATCAATATGGTGACCTCCTGGGAGCGGGGAACCACCAGGTTGCCTGAGGAGGGGTGAACCAGCCCAGGTTGCAAACGAGCAGGTCAAAACTCCTGTGCTGATCAGTAGTGGGATCGCGCCTGTGAATAGCCACCACACTCCAGCCTGGGCAATATAGCAAGACCCCCGTATCTTTAAAAAAAAAAAAAAAATCTTCTCTCATATTAACAGAAAAGTCCTTAAGTATTGGGAAGCTATCAAGCTCACAGAGGCAGATACAAGTATATAAAAATTATAAATTTTGTTTGAAAGCTAATTTAAAATAGGCAAAACTACTATAAGTTGTTTTCCTAGAAAGGATAAGCCCATTTTACTTAGAAAAACATATCTGCCCAATACCCAAGTGTAAAAACCATAGCTTGTCTATTAGTTATTCCTCTAAGTATAATGTTGTAAATTTTAAAAAGTCAGCAGCACAGCTTAATGACAATGTTACAGGTGATTTTCTTCAAGATAATTTAAAATTCAGTTTACAGAACTGCTTCATGCATACTTCCTTTTTCATCACATCATATTAAGAAGACATGTACTCAAGGGTCAATATTTAATAAAACTAGTAACTTTTACTGCCCATCAAAGACATTTTTTGAGATAGTCTTACTCTGTCCCCTAGGCTGGAGTACTCATTTTCAAGATGGTTTTAGCTACTTTAAGGCCTGTGCCTTACCACATAAATTTTAAAATAAGCTTTTCTATATCTACAAAAACATACTATGATTTAAATAGAAATTCCATTAAACCTATCAATTTGTGGAGAATTGACATCTTTACTATCTGCTAAAAATATAAAATATTGAGTTTCCCAAGTCATGAACATGGTAAATCTTTTTAATTATATAGGAATTCCCGAGTTTCTTTCATCACCATTTTGTAATTTACAAAATACAAGTCCTGTACATGTTTACTTATGTCTAAGTGTGGTATTTCTTTGGAGTGCTAGTAAATGGTATTGTGTTTATAATTTCCATTTCCACATATTAATTGCTAGTATATAAAAATGTGATTCATGGCCAGGCGTGGTGGCTCAGGCCTGTAATCCCAGCACTTTGGGAGACCAAGGTGGATGGGTCACAAGGTCAGGAGTTCAAGACCAGCCTGGCCAAGATGTAGAAACCCCGTCTCTACTACAAAATACAAAAATTAGCTGGGCATGATGGCAGGAGCCTGTAATCCCAGCTACTCGGGAGGGTGAAGCAGAGAACTGCATGAACCCAAGAGGTGGAGGTTGCAGTGAGCCGAGATTACGCCACTGCACGCCACTCCATGCCACTCCACACCACTCCATCCTGGGTGACAGAGCAAGACTCCATCTCAAAAAAAAAAAAAAAGAAATGTGATTCATTTTTGTGTGTAGATCTTTTACCCTGTGGTGTGACTGAACTCATTAGTTCTAGAAATTGGGGCGAGGGGAGTTTAAATTCTTTGAGATTTTCTACATAGACAATCATGCCATTTGCATATAGGGACAAATGTGCTTCTTTCCAATTGGGATGTCTTTTATTTCTTGTTCTTGCCCTCACTACAGTGGCTTGAATTTCTAGTACTAGGTTGAACAAGGAAGGTGAGAATGGACATCCTTTGCTTTTTCCTGATCTTAAGGGTAAGATTCAGTCTTTCACCATTATGTATAATGTCAGCTATAGGTTTTTTATAGATGCTTATTCCTTATTCTCTGAAAATCATTATCAAGAATAGGTATTTGACTCTGTCATAGGTTTTTTTCTACATCAATATAATCAATTATATGATTGTTTTTTAGCTTGTTGATATAGTACATTATATTTACTGATTTTCAAATGCCAAACCAATCTTATATATCCGTAAGGCTGATTTTCAGGCCAGGCGCAGTGGCTTACACCTGTAACCCCAGCACTTTGGGAGGCCGAGGTGGGTAGATCACAAGGTCAGGAGTTCAAGACCAGCCTGGCCAACATGGTGAAACCCAGTCTCTACTAAAAATACAAAAATTAGCCAGGCGTGGTGGCAGGCGCCTGTAATCCCAGCTAGTGGGGAGGCTGAGGCAGGAGGTCACTTGAACCCGGGGGGGAGGGGTGGAGGTTGCAGTGAGCCAAGATGGTGCCACTGCACTCCAGCCTGTGCAACAGAGTAAGACTCTGTCTTAAAAAAAAAAAAAAAAGATTGATTTTCAATTGCTGAACCAACTATATAGTTATTTTAGAAATATAATTATATAAAATATAGTAGTATATTTATGTAAAATATAGTTATTTTATAACTACAAAAATTCCAACTTGGTCATAGCCTACAAATTTCTTTTCATATATTGCTGGAATCAATATGTTAATACTATGTTAAAAGTATTTGGGGTCTAAAAGGAAGATTTGGTCTGCAGTTTTGTGGGGGTTTTTTGTACTAACATCTAATTTTCACATCAGGCCAATACTAGTGTTAAAAATGAGTTAAATTTTTTGAATGAGATTATATAAAACTGCTTTTAATTATTCTTTAAATGGATTGTAGTATTTAACAGTGAAATCATTTGCATCTGAGACTTCTATTTTGGGATCAATTACACATTCAATTTCCTTAATGGTTATGGGACTATTCAAATTGTCTATTTCATCATGACTTAGATCTTTTATTTAAGTCTTTTACTTCTAAGTTGATGATTTGTAAGATTCTTCATATTATGCCCTTATACTTTTAATGGCTACAGACAGGATCATTCCTGATATTGATGAATTTTGCCTTCTCTCTTTACCTTTGTTATTCATGCCAGAAGTTTAACAATTTTAAAATGTCTTCTGTAGAAAGCCAGAGTAGTCCATCCCCTCTGGGGGATCAGCAGCAAGGCTGCTGTGACCTTTGGGTGACCTCCAAGAGAAGTGAAACCATAATAGGGGAATGTGTATGTCTTGGAGAAGAGCAGTCAGACCTAGCGAAAGATAATCAGCTTTCACTGACCTTGCTGCAAGATAGTTGTTAGCTGAGGTATGTTAACTGAAGTATGAGAATTATAACCACAGGCTGTTCTGGGTAACTGCACCCTCACTCTGCTAGGTGCTTTGTCAACACATAAAGTACTTTGAGGCAGGACAGGCCGGAGAAACAGATACTTTCACTTTGCCGGACCGCCTGGACCCGCTTTTCTCTATGTCCTGTCTTTGTATTTTTCTTCATCCCCCACTGTTCCTTCTTAGGTCTTTGAACCCTTGTGCAGCGCGGGACGCAGCTCACGCCAGAATTTTTGTAAAATCACCTTTTTGTTTCACTAATTTTCTCTAATTTCCTGTTGTAAAAATCACTGATTTCTTACCTCTATTATGTCCTTTCTTTTGCTGGCTTTGGGTTATGCACGTAGTTTTCTAGTTTCTTGGGGTAGGAACTTAGGATTATTGACTTCAAACATTTTCTCTTTTCTTTTTCTTTTTTTTGAGAGTCTTGCTCTGTTGCCTAAGCTGCAGTGTAGTAGCACAATCTCAGCTCACTGCAACCTCTGCCTCTCGGGTTCAAGTGATTCTCATGCCTCAGCCTCCCAAGCAGCTGGGATTACAAGCATGCACCACCACACCTGGCTAATTTTTGCATTTTTACTACAGATTGGATTTCGCCATGTTTGCCCAGGCTGGTCTCAAACTCCTGAGCTAAGGCAATCCGCCTGCCTTGGCCTCCCAAAGGGCTAGGATCACAGGCATGAGCTACTGCGCCCGGCCGACATTTCCTCTTTTCTAATGAAAATATTCAGTGGTATAAATTCCCCTCCATACCATGGTTCAATACTATGTCCCACATGTTCTGATAACTGTGTTTGCATTTTCACTAAGATAAAGACATATTGTTTTTCTTTTTTTTCCTCTGAGATGTCCTCTTTGACTTATGTTTACACTGGGCGTGGTGGCTCACGCCTCTAATCCTAGCACTCAAGGAAGCCAAGGCAGGTGGATCACCTGAAGTAAGGAGTTCAAGATCACCCTGGCCAACATGGCAAAACCCTGTACCTACTAAAAATACAAAAATTAGCTGGGCATGGTGGCACACACCTGTCATTCCAGCTACTCGGGAGGCTGAGGCACAAGAATTGCTCGAACCCGGGAGTCGAAGGCTACAGTGAGCCAAGATCATGCCACTGCACTCCAGCCTGGGTAACAGAGTGAGACCCTGTCTCAAAAAAATAAATAAACAAATAAATAAATTTAAAAAACTATCCAAGTGTGGTGACTAACGCCTGTAATCCCAGCACTCTGGGAGGCCGAGGTGGGTGGATCACAAGGTCAGGAGTTCAAGACCAGCCTGACCAATATGGTGAAACCCCATCTCTACTAAAAATACAAAAATTAGGGGCCGCAGTGGCTCATGGCAGTTGTCCTGGCGCTTGAGGAGGTGAGCCTACGTGTTTGAGGCCAACCAACATGGTCAACCTAAGAACCTCTCATTCATTCAAAAAAAAAAAAAAATACAAAAATTAGCCAGGCATGATGCCGCACACCTGTAGTCCCAGCTACTCAGGAGGCTGAGGCAGGAGAATCGCTTGAACCAGGAGACAGAGGTTGCAGTGAGCCAAGATCATACCACTGCACTCTAGCCTGGGCAACAGTGAGACTCCATCCCAAAAAATATATATATATAAAAGTACAGGGGACTTTTAGGGCAATGAAACTATTCTGCGTGATACTGTAAGGGTAGATGTATATATATTTTTAATAACCAAATAGAATTTATGACACAAAGAGTAAGTATACTTTACGGTAAGCTATAGGCCAGGAATGGTGGCTCAAGTCTGTAATCCAGCACTTTGGGAGGCTGAGACAGATGGATCACCCAAGGTCAGGAGTTTGAGACCAACCTGACCAAAACGGTGAAACCCCATCTCTACTAAAAATACAAAAATTAGCTGGGTGTGGCAGTGTGCGCTGTAATCCCAGCTACTCCGGAGGCTGAGGCAGGAAAATCGCTTGAACTCAGGAGGCAGAGGTTGCAGTGAGCCGGATCATGCCACTGCACTCCAGCCCGGGCAACAGAGTGAGACTTCCTCTCAAGAAAAAAAAAAGGTAAGCTATAAACTTTAGTTAATAATAATGTACAATACTGGCCCTATAATGACAAATGCACCACACTAATGCAAGAGAGTAGTAATAGCGGAAATTGTTTGAGAGAGAATAAAGGAGTACTGGGAACTTTCTATACTTTCCCTTCAGTTTTTCTGTAAAACTGCCCCCAAAAATAAACTCCTAATTAAAACATAATAATAATGCTATTAGAAATATAAATTGGGCCAGTCAAGGTGACTCAATCCTGTAATCCCAGCACTTTGGGAGGCTGAGGCAGGTGGATCATCTGAGTTCAGGAGATCGAGACCATCCTGACTAACACAGTGAAATCCCGTCTCTACTAGAAATACAAAAAATTAGCTGCGCATGGTGGCACATGCCTGTAATTCCAGCTACTTGAGAGGCCAAGGCAGGAGAATCACTTGAACCTGGGAGCCGGAGGTTGTGGTGAGCCATGCCACTGCACTCCAGCCTGGGCAACAAGAGCAAAACTCCGTCTCAAAAAAAAAAAAAAAAAATTATATATGGGCCAGGCACAGTGGCTCACACCTGTAACCCCAACACTTTGGGAGGCTGAGGCGGACAGATCACCTGAGGTCAGGCACAATCTCGGCTCACTGCAAACTCCACCTCCGGGTTCAAGTGATTCTCCTGCCTCAGCCTCCCAAGTAGCTGGGACTACCGGTTTGCTTGGCTAATTTTTTGTATTTTTAGTAGAGATGGGAGTTTCACCATCTTGGTCAGTCTGGTCTTGAACTCCTGACCTCAGGTGATCCACCCTCCTTGGCCTCCCAAAGTGCTGAGATTACAGGCGTGAGCCACCATGCCCGGCCTACATAGTCATATTTGAAATGAGTCTCATATTAACATATAGTTAAGTCACTGCCACTCTGACAATCTCTTATCCTTTAAATAGCACATTTAAATGATGTAAATATAATGTAATTGTTCATATATTAAGGTTTAAGTCTGTATTTATTTTTCCTGTGTTCTTAGTTTTCTATTTGTCTGTTTTTATCTGCCTTTCTGTGGGTTAGCTGAACATTTTATAAAATTCTAATTCCTTTCTAGAGTTTCTGCATATACTGCATGGCATTTTTAGTGGTTGTTTCACATTATATATATATACATTACTTATTACATTCTACTGCTGTCGACATTTTATTAGTTCAAGTGTAGTGTAGAAACTAACTTTTCTTTAGGTCCCTTAACCCTCTTCAATTTATACCATATTGTCTTACATATTTTCTTTCTTTCTTTCGAGACAGAATCTCACCCAGTCACCCAGGCTGGAATCCAGTGGCATGATTTCAGTTGATTGCAACCTCCACCTCCCAGGCCCAAGCGATCCTCCCACTTCAGCCTCCCAAGTAGCTGGGACTACAGGTACACACCTTTATACCCAGATAATTTTTGCATTTTTTGCAGAGATGGGGTTTCATCATGCTGCCCAGGTTGGTCTCAAACTCCTGGGCTGAAGCCTTCTGCCTGCCTCAGTCTCCTACAGTGCTGGAAGTATAGGCATGAACAACCGTGCCCAGCCACATATTTTCTTTAAATACATTTTCTTTAAATACATGTAAATGCAATTGTCAAATGATGAATAAAGAAAATGTGGCACATTCATATATAGAATAGAATATTATTCAACCATAAAAAGGAACTAAGTACAAATTATATGCTACAGTATGGATGAATGTTGAAGATGTTATGCTAAATGAAAGAAGCCAGACATAAGAAATCACATATTGGCCGGGCGTGGTGGCTCACGCCTGTAATCCAAGCACTTTGGAGGCCAAGGCGGGCGAATTACCTGAGGTTGGGAGTTCAAGACCAGCCTGACCAACATGGTGAAACCTCGTCTCTAAAAAAAAAAAAAGAGAGACCACATATTACAGTTGACCCCTGAACACCATGTGTTTGAACTGCGTGGGTCCATTTATATGAATACAGCATATAATAAATACCAAAGAAAGTATGTGTTAATTGACTATGTTATTGGTAAGGTTTCCAGTCAACAGTAGGCTATCAGTAACGGTAGTTAAGTTTTGGTGGAAGTAAACATTTTATGCAGATTTTTGACTGTATGAGGGGTTGATACCCCTAACCCCCACTGCCAAAAGGTCTACTGTACATGTAGACCTTTGTATAAAATATTCAGAACAGGCAAATCCATAAACAAAAAGCAAATTAGTAGCCATGGGATAGTGAGCAAAAGGAATGAGTACAGGGCTTCTTTTAAAAATGATTAAAATCTTTTAGAACTAGATAGCAGTGATGGATGCACAACAGTGCGAAGGTCTGAAATGCCACTGAACTGTATACTTTAAAATGACTCAAACACTTATGTGTATTTTGCCACAATTAAGAAAAAAATACTATAAACTGAAAAGAAAAGTAGCTAACTAAAAAAAATATCTGCAGTGGTTCACGTCTATAATCCCACCACTTTGGGACGCCGAGGCAGGTAGATCACGAGGTCAAGAGATCAAGACAATCTTGGCCAACATGGTAAAGTCCCGTCTCTACCAAAAATACAAAAATTAGCTGGGCGTGGTGGTGCACACCTGTAGTCCCAGCTACTCAGGAGGCTGAGGCAAGAGAATTGCTCGAACCCACGAGGGGGAGGTTGCAGTGAGCCAAGATCACACCACTGTACTCCAGCCTGGTCACAGAGCAAGATTCCATCTCAAAAAAAAAAAAAAAAAATCTGCAACATTATAACAAAAAAAGGCAAATTTCCTTAATCTATGAAGAGTGTATATAATATGGAAAAAGTCCAAAAACCAGTATTTTTTTTACAGGACCAAGAATATTAACGAATAGTTCACAAAAAAAAAAATGCCTTTCAAATGGATTAAAAAAAGTTCAAATTATCTTCAACACTGACATTCTCCCTTTCCCCTTCAATTTTCTCACAAGTGGCATTCTTATCTCTTTCACTAGATATGGGAGAGTTCTTAAAGCTCAGTTTTAGTCCCCCTAGTTTGCTTTCCTGGTACTGGAAATGCTGCCATGGCATAGTTGGCAGAGTGAATGGACCAACATTCACAAATTATTTTCCCTATATTTAATCACTGACAGTACAGTTGGCATGACCCCAATTCATGTTTTGTGAAGTTCAACAAGCCAATTTCATAAAACAAACAGAAGAGGAAATAGAGAACTGCTCTAAATTTTAAAAGGCTCAAAAGACATAAAAATCAAATGCAATGTGTGGTCTCTGAATGGATCCTGGTTTTCAGAAAGCAGCTATTAAAGGCATCCTAGGGACAAATGGGAAAATCTAAATATGAACTGGGCATTAAATATTAAGGAATTACTCTTAATCCTAGTATGTGCAGTGACGGCATTGTGATTATATCGCAAAAGGTCCTTGTTTATTATATACTTATACTGAATTTAGAAGAAAATGTAACTGTAATTTACAATATTTTGGGGGAAAAGGCAAGCAAGGCAAAATCATAACAGCTGCTAAATCTAAGTGATCTATATATGGAAATTCATTATGTTATTCTCTCTACTTTCATTTGAATGTCTAAAATTTTTCATAACAGATGATAAAATACAAATAAATTACTGACCTATTCATTTCTCACCAACTAAATATCTACCTCATTAAGCAAATAATTATTCTAGAAAGAACACTTGTGAATACACAATATAGAAGTTAATATTATTCATAACTTCAAAATGTCGTTTAAGAAGCATTTATTCTTATGTTTCAGAAAATAGGCTTCTCCATTATTGTTGAGTTATGCATTTCAACTAGTATGCTACTTCACATAATCACTTACTTATTAGTACACTTTAAATGTTCACTTGGTTCTGGTTCTGCTGCTTCACTTTCCCTAACCCCCAATCAGTCTACAGCAATATCTTCATTGCTAAAACAGTACAGCTTCAACAGCACTAGAAGACACTATCTAGCTACATGAGAAAAGCTGCATTTACTCTGCTGCAAAATAAGAAGAGGAAACCCTAAGAGCTAAGTTTCTTTTCTGTCCAGTGTGTAATCACCATTTTCCTTCATTCTTTTAAGCTAATGTGTCAAACATAGCTTAAAGTACATAGCTGAAGTACTATGAATTCTTTTTAAAAAGCTATGTTGATAATTATTTTACCTGGAAAGTATCAGTTTGCTTTTAAATGTTACTCAAAGATAAACTCCACAAGTGTAATTTTATTATACCTCAAGAACTTTTTTTTTTTTTTTTTAGACGGAGTCTCGCGTTGTCACCCAGGCTGGAGTGCAGTGGCACGACCTTGGCTCACTGAAACCTCCATCTCCCGGGTTCAAGCGATTCTCCTGCCTCAGCCTCCCGAGTAGCTGGGATTACAGGCATGCGCCACCATGCCCAGCTAATTTTTGTATTTTTAGTAGGGACAGGGTTTCGCCATGTTGGCCAGAATGGTCTCGATCTCTTGACCTCATGATCCACCAGCTTCAGCCTCCCAAAGTGCTGGGATTACAGGCATGAGCTGCTGCACCTGGCCCAAGAACACTTTAATAAGAACTCTTCCTCTTAATTTTATAATTATTAACCTCTTAAATCCGCATAAGACATTCTATTTAATGTAACTCCTTAAAAAAAAATCACATCCCACAAATGATTATCTTTAATGACAAAAATCTAAGTCTAGCTGGTCAAGTTTTCCTCTGTAACATATTCTCTTAACAATTCGCATCCTTGAATACTAAGAGTCAGTTCCTGAAAATGAACCAATCAATTTTTTAAAAACTAACAAAAATTAAAAGGTGTCAAACATTGCTCTCATAAAAATAAATACAAAATTAACATACTGCTAGTCAATACAATTTCAAATGAACAATGCAAAATTGGTAAAATGTTTTAGTCTTTATGTAGATTTCATCAAGTGTTTTGGCTTCTCCTAAGGGTTAAGAAGTTTAAAATTATTTCTATTATTATTTTTTTGAGATGTTGTTTCACTCTTGTCACCCAGGCTGGAGAGCAACAGCACGATCTCAGGGCTCACTGCAACCTCCACCTCCAGTTCAAGTGATTCTCCTGCCTCAACATCCCGAGTAGCTGGGATTACAGGTGCCTGCCACCACACCCTGCTAATTTTTGTATTTTTTAGAGACGGGGTTTTGCCATGTTGGTCAGGCTAGTCTCTAACTCCTGACCTCAGTTGATCCACCCACCTCAGCCTCCCTAAGTGCTGGGATTACAGGCATGAGCCATCACGCCTGGCCAAGTTTGAAATTATTAATGCTCCTTTTTTTTTTTTTGAGACGAAGTTTTGCTCTTGTTGCCCAGGCTTGAGTGCAATGGCACAATCTTAACTCACCACAACCTCTGCCTCCCAGGTTCAAGCAATTCTCCTGCCTCAGCCTCACGAGCAGCTGGGATTACAGACATACACCACCATGCTCGGATAATTTTGTATTTATAGTACATACAGGGTTTCTCCATGTTGGTGTGGCTGGTCTTGAACTCCCAACCTCAGGTGATCCGCCTGCCTCAGCCTCCCAAAGTGCTGGGATTACAGGCATGAGCCACAGCGCCCGGCGTAAAATTATTAATGTTCTAACCAGCTGTTTATAGAGTCGTTCCACTAACAAAATCCATGTCCTGGACCTAAGTAATTGCTAAAATGTTTTGCACATACCAGCTAAATGTAATCACACTAATATGATACCAGAAATAACTGATTCATCTATGTGCAACCTCATTTCCTTCAGACACCTCCAAGGCAACTGAAATTCATAGGTTTTGTCCAGTTGCAAGTACAGACTCAAATCACCTTGGATTTGAGTTAGGATACATGGACTGTTTTTTTGTTTGGTTAGTTGGTTGGTTTTGTTCTGTTTTTCAATTCAGGCATCTTGCTCATGGAACACTCATTATTTGCTTGAGATTGCTTTCATCGCCAGCTGCTTATCTTATTTACCATTGGAGTATAATCTACAGCCTTTGAATCAATTGCTTGCTAAATTCTCCCTTCAATTAAGCACTTTCTAGGCTCAAAGCAAAAAAAAGAAAGAAAGGAATATTTATTGGCCACGATTACAGTAACAGTCAGATAAAGCTGGGTGCACTGGCTCATGCCCGTAATCCCAATACTTTGGGAGGCCAAGGCAGGTGGATTACCTGAGGTCAGAGGTTCAAGACCATCCTGCCCAACATAGAGAAACCTGTCTCTACTAAAAATACAAAAATCAGCCCGGCGTGGCAAGGCATGCCTGTAATCTCAGCTACTCTGGACACTGAGACACGACAATCGCTTGAAACCTGGAGGCAGAGGCTGCAGTGAGCTGAGATTGTGCCACTATACTCAATCCTGGGTGACAGAGCAAAACTGTGTGTGTGTGTGTGTGTCTTTTTTTCTCTCTGTATGTGTGTGTGTGTGTATGTATATATATATAAAATAAAATAAAAATAAAATTAGCCGGGCATGGTGGCGGACACTTGCAATCCCAGCTATTTGGGAGGCTGAGGCAGGAGAATTGCTTGAACTCGGGAGGCAGAGGTTGCAGTGAGCCAAGATCATGCCACTACATTCTAGCCTGGGTGACTAAGCGACACTGCGCTTCAAAAACAAAACAAAACAAAAAGTCAGATAGACACCTGATTTCTTCTTTCTCATTGATATTTTTAAAACATTCATCTGCAGCACAATTTAGGCCTTGGAGGAGCTGTGGTTGTAACACTCTACAAGATGGTTTTTCCCAAAACCGCCAGTTCTTTTAGAACTCACCAAATTGAAGCTGCTCTTACCAGTTCTGCAAGTGATGGATTTAAGGCAAATCTTGTCTTTAAGGAGATTGAGAAGAAACTTGAAGAGGAAGGGGAACAGTTTGTGAAGAAAATCGGTGGTATTTTTGCCTTCAAGGTGAAAGATGGCCCTGGGGGTAAAGAGGCCACCTGGGTGGTGAATGTGAAGAATGGCAAAGGATCAGTGCTTCCCAACTCTGATAAGAAGGCTGACTGCACAATCACAATGGCTGACTCAGACTTACTGGCTTTAAAGACTGGTAAAATGAATCCTCAGTCGGCCTTCTTTCAAGGCAAATTGAAAATCACTGGCAACATGGGTCTGGCTACAAAGTTACAAAATCTTCAGCTTCAGCCAGGCAAAGCTAAGCTGTGAAGAACTCCCTTTGGCTACTTTTGAAAATCAAGATGAGATATACAGATATATATCCATATATTTCATTGTCAGAATTTAGACTAAGACTACACATTGGCAAACAGTGTGGAATAGATTTGTTTTCAAATGGGTATGACCAATCCTATTTTTCCTAGGCTCTGGGTGAATAGGGCCTGTTGGTATACTACTGCTTTGCTGAATTAAATACAACTGTGCATTACAAAGTTAATACAGTAATTATGGTCTGGGTAAAATTGAGTTTCAGAATAAAATTAGGAACAGTAAAATCCAAAAGCCTATATAAACAAAAAAGCTTTGGTTTGCTTACAAAGTATATTTAGGGATTATTCTGCTGAAGATTCAATTTACGAGTTTTCCTTGGGAGAACTAAGAAACAAAATACCAATAGCTGACCAGTAATTAGTGTTGTGCACTTAATGTCCTTAATCAATTTCTCATTAATAGTTCTTAAAATTAGTGAGATTAAAAAAAATTTTAAATTTTGCATTTCATGCCATCAGAAACAGTATTTTCTTCCTAAATCAAAATTAAAGAATTATGATCAGAGCTTGAACATAGGCTTATTTTTTAAATAAAAATATTTTTAAATGGGTTTCCTTATTGAAAAATCAGTGTATTAGTCATAAAACACTATCATTAAGAATAATTGAAAAATAAAGTTTGCTTTGAGGCATAGTTTTCAAATTATAATCTCATATTTAAATGTATAAAGTCCTTAGTCCTTTGTTGTAACTTGCATTTTTTATGTTTAATTATCACCATTTATCTTTTTTCCTAGTTTTTCTAATACTAATGTTATTTCTTACAATTCAGTGAGATATGGGATAAAATAATGCTTTTGGAAGAATGTTTAATAGAAAATTAAAATAGCTTTTCCTGGTTAAAAAAAAAAAATTCATCCACAGGCCAGGCACAGTGGCTCACGCTTGTAATCCCAGCACTTTGGGAGGCCAAGGCGGGCAGATCACAATGTCAGGAGTTCAAGACCAGCCTCACCAATATGGTGAAACACCATCTCAACTAAAATTACAAAAATTAGCCCGGAATAGTGGCCAACACCTGTAGTCCCGGCTACTCAGGAGGCTGAGGCAGGAGAATTGCTTGAACCCGGGAGGTGGAGGTTGCAATGAGCCGAGATCAAGCCACTGCACTCCAGCCTGGGCAACAGAGCAAGATTCCGTCTCAAAAGCAAAAAAAAAGAAAAAAATTTCATCTTCAATATTTATAAAAAAAAAAAAATCCATGCTAGAAGTTGATCTGTCACAGAAATTTAAGAAATGCATGGTAAAAATCACTAAGTTTAAAATAATGGTTACCTCCAGGGATGAGAGAAGAGAGATACAATTGGGGATGGGTACACAGAGCACTTCAACTGTCATGTTAATGTTTGGTTTTTTTTTATGTTGGATGGTGAGAAGAGAGATTCTTTGTATTATTCCTTATATATTTGTACGTATCTTAAGTATTTCATATTTAAAGTCTCCCCTAAAAGATAATCTTACATTCCTTCATCACCCCCCTCTAACAACAACAACAACAAAAAATGGAATCATACTAGAGTATTCTGCAAATTACTTTTCTCACCTAACCATCCATCATAACATCCTCTAGGTCAAAAGTCAAAATATTCCATTAATATTTATGTACCAAAATTTATTCAAACATTCTCCTATTGACGGATACACAGGTTGCTTCCAGTTGTCACAACAAAGTTATACAAAAGTATTCTTGTTCATGTGTCATTATATACTGGTACTTTTACCTCTGTAGGATAGATTCTTAAGTCAGACTTTTGAGTTCCAGTTTTTGTTCAAGAGACATCTCTACTTTTTATTTCCCTAAATATTGCCAGGTTCTTTTCTAAAAGGTTGCAGCAATTCATACTTTCCAGCAATGCATGAAATTTACTTTAACCATATAAGCATTTAACCACACGTTAGATGTCACTCTTTACTGTCTTACCCATATAATAAACATGTTACGCTTAATATAAATTTAATTTCACCAACAGATTTGAAAACAGGAGACCTAGCTCTTTTCTTAGTGAGTAATCAACCTAGCAATATACAAAATGTGGCAAGTACCCTAAAGATTAAGTGTACACACTCACACACAACTCTGAGACGCTTCAAGAACAAATGTTGAGTATTATATGCTCAAAACTCCACATTTAAAGTAGATATAGTGGGCACAGAAAAAATAAAATTGTTTAATCTAGTGCATAATGAATACGTTACAAATAAGTTAATCAAAACTAAGAAGTTTGGACACGAAAGTCAGATCAAAAACAAATAAAGTTAGGCCCAAGAAATTAGGCTGTTGCTAGGACTCCGAGGACATGGAATCCATTTTGGCCCGACACGGCGTCAATAAAAACTCATTTAAACAAGGAAAAAAGGAGAAAACGACCCAGATATCCCTCCTAGGAGCTAGCTTCTGCAGCCTCCTAGCCTCGTCAGTAGAAGTTAGGTGATCAGAGAGAGAAATTATTCTCCGATATTTTGAAGAGACGGGAGAGAAAAATGGAATACAGGCCAGTTACTCCTCCCACTCAGGCTACGCGATCTCAAAGTGCGTAGCCCCGCTAACGGCCACTTCTCTAGCCAACGTGAGGCTCATTACTCACCACAACACTATAACTGGAGAGTTTCTGTACTTTTGTTAGTGGACTCATACTTCGGACGCCTTGCAACCCCCTGTAACGACGCAGTAGCTGCATCCCGAGGAAACGCCGCCATCTTAAGTCTTCCACCAGCACTAGGGCATAGGCGGATAAAAGCCGGGGGTGGGCGTCACAGGCAAACAGGCCCCGCGCCCAGCCGCCGTGCACTACCTAAATGCCTCCGCCGGCAACGTTCCCCAGCCTTTGCCGTGGCCCCTCCCCCAGTTTTACTAACGTGTTCCACTGCCTCTCACAGCCTTTATCTCTTTTGAGATGCCCTCTTCCTTCTTCTTTCTCTTCATTTCTTTTTTCCTTTCCCAACCCAAATTTCTTTTAACTTTGCCTCGACTCCTTTCTTTTTTCTCTGTGTCCAGATCTCTCACTCTCATTAACTTTACCTCACAAGTGCATGGCACTTCATGATAGACAAAGCTGTCATTCACTTCTGTTATCACACTAAGTCATTGCAACATCAGGTAAGCTGAGGACTGATTTTTTTCTGTTTTATAGATGAGGAAACTAAGGCTCAAAGAGGTGACCCAAATTTCCATAAGTTCCAACAGTTATTAAGTGCTAGAATGAGCTAGAACCTACTTCTTTTCACTTGACTAAGCCCTGTGTTCCGACAGATGAGCGTGTTATGTACTTCAACCAACTAATGGGAAAACTGACGCCAGAAGGTTTTGGCCTAGTCACACAGTGAGTCCCTCAATGGCAAAACTGGATTCAGAACAAGCTGCTTCCTTTAATTCTGTAAACAATAGAGTCTTCATGAAAGAGTGGATAGTCGGGTGTGGTGGCGAGCGCCTGTAATACCAGTGTAATACCAGCTACTTGGGAGGCTGAGGTGGAAGAATCACTTGAACCCGGGAGGCGGAGTTTGCAGTGAGCCAAGATCACACCACTGAACTCCAGGCTGGGCGGCCCAGCCAGACTCTGTCTCAAAAAAAAAAAAATAAAAAGGAGTTAGGTTGCTACTCTTGAGCCTAAAAGTCCTTACATCTTCCCTCTTCTTCTGTTTATTTGTTTTTTATTTTTTTCTTTTTGAGACGCAGTCTCCCTCTGCCGCCCAGTCGGGAGTGCAGTGGCATGATCTCGACTCACTGCAACCTCTGCCTCCCGGGTTAAACCGATTCTCCAGCCTCAGCCTCCATAGCTGGGATTACAGGCGTGTGCCACCATGGCTAGCTAATTTTTGTATTTTTGGTAGAGAAGGGCGTCTCACCATAATGTCCAGGCTGGTCTCTAACTCTTGACCTCAAGTGATCCACCCGCCTCAGCCTCCCAAAGTGCTGGTATTACAGGCGTGAGTCATCGCACCCAGCCTCCCTCTTCTTTTAGATTTAGCTCAAGTAAATTAGCCGGGCGTGGTGGCATGCGCTTTACTCTCAGCTGCCCGTGGGGCTGAGACAGGAGAATCGCTGTAACTCGGGAGGCGGCGGCTGTAGTGAGCTGAGATAGTGCCACTACACTCCAGCCTGAACGACAGAGCAAGACTCTGCCTCAAAAAAAAAATATATATATATATATATATTCAGCTCAAGTCATGACTCTTCTAAGAGGCCTCTATATTTATCAAAAACTTTATCTCTGTTGTTCCTACTCCATGAGGGAAAATACACTACCTGGATACCAGCCCCAAAAGTATTAAATAACCAAGATCAAAACTTGTTTGTGGCTAGGCGCAGTGGCTCACGCCTGTAATCTAAGCACTTTGGAGGCCAAGGCAGGCGGATCACCTGAGGTCGGGAGTTCAAGACCAGCCTGACCAACATGGTGAGACCCTGTCTTTAAAAAAAAAAAAAACTTGTTTGTGAAGCATTGTGTGTGAGTGGTATATGTTTGTAGGGGAAGGCTTGTGCTTCACAGGTAAGGAAAAGGCACTTTAGAGGCTCTAATCCTTTCCAATTCTGTAGTTTCTCTCTATGCGCTAATGGTGTCTCTGGTGTTCTAATGTGATCATATAACACCTCTTATTCTATTCATTTGCATCATTACTTTTTCTGTCTTTACTTTGATATTGTCACCCTTAAAAGGAAGGTAATGATACACAGTTGTAAAAAACATCTGGGCATTGACATATGAACACTTTGGAGTAAAACACTACATAAAACCAGTTATGTGGGCTGGACACGGTGGCTCACACCTGTAATCCTAGCACTTTAGGAGGCCGAGGCAGGCGGATTATGAGGTCAGGAGTTCGAGACCAGCCTGGCCAACATAGTGAAACCCTGTCTCTGCTAAAAAAAATACAAAAATTAGCCGAGCATGGTGGCCCAAGCCTGAAGTTCTGGCTACTTGGGAGGCTGAGTCAGAAGACTTGCCTGAACCCAGGAGGCAGAGGTTGCAGCGAGCTGAGATGGCCCACTGCACTCCAGCCTGGAAGACAGTGAGATTTCGACTCCAAAAAAAAAAAACCAGTTATGTGTCCAATGGTCAGATGGTCAGTAAAGAGATGGAGAGGTCTTTAAACTGAAACTGTCATCTCCTAGGGTTTAGGCATGTTTGAGCATATTTTGGAAATTTATAAGACAGGCACCAGAAGCCAATTGCAAAAGGAACTGTTGAGCTCCTAAGAAAGAACTAGTACTAAAAGAGTATGGAATAAGATAGACAATGTAGGGTAAAAGAAGGATCAAGTCTGAATGTTGCAGATGAGGCAAATATGACTGTAAATTCTGTCACATTTTCTTGAGTGGCATTCTTTTGGCAGTACCACACAATGTATTTATTTTGAGCTGGTACGAAACATCTCTCTGCAGTAATTTTTTTGTTTTTTGGAGACAGAGTCTTGCTCTGTCACCCAGATTGGAGTGCAGTGGCACAATGGGTTCAAGCGGTTCTCCTGTCTCAGCCTCCTGAGTAGCTGGGATTACAGGTGCCTGCCACCATGCACAACTAATTTTTGTATTTTTGGTAGAGACGGGGTCTCACTATATTGGCCACGCTGGTCTCGAGCTCCTGACCTCGTGGTCCACCCACCTCGGCCTTCCAAAGTGCTGGGATTACAGGCATGACCAACCACAGCCCGTTGGTTTCACTCATTTTTATCTGCCTTTCTACTTACCATTAAATTACTGCAGAGAGGCCATGCACGGTGGCTCATGCCTGTAATCCCAGCACTTTTGGAGGCTGAGGCCGGCAAATAAGGAGGTCAGGAGTTCGAGACCAGCCTGGCCAACATAGTGAAACCCCGTCTCTACTAAAAATACAAAACTTAGCTGGGCATGGTGGTGCGTGCCTGTAGTCCCAGCTACTCAGGAGGCTGAGGCAGGGGAATTGCTTGAACCTGGGAGGCGGAGGTTGCAGTAAACCGAGATTGCCCCACTGCACTCCCACCTGGCAACAGAGCAAGTCTCTGTCTAAAAAAAAAAAAAAGTAGAAGTGGTGTCTTTATCCAAGGCACTATGCTGGGAACAAGGTAGAAACAGAAGTGAGATTTGGGGTCAGGCACACTGGGTAACACCTGTAATCCCAACACTTTGTGAGGCCGAAGTGGGCAGATCACATGAGGTAAGGAGTTCGAGACCAGACTGACCAATGTGGAGAAACCCCATCTCTACGAAAAACACAAAATTAGCTAGGCATGGTGGCACATGCCTGTAATCCCAGCTACTCGGGAGGCTAAGGCAGGAGAATCACTTTAACCTGGGAGGCAGAGATTGCAGTGAGCTGAGATTGCACCACTGCACGCCAGCCTAGGCAACAAAAGCGAAACTTCATCTCAAAAAAAAAAAAAAAAAAAAGGCAGGCGTGGTGGTGTGCACCTGTAATCCTAGCTA